>MKYW01000070.1:127879-156180 GCA_015776835.1 Aphidius ervi
AAAAAAAAAAAAAAAAAAAAGGTTAAGGCAATTTCAAATTGCAAAGAGATAATTATTATTTTCTCGCGTACTTTGTCTATTTTTTTTACTTGCGATTTGTAAAATTACCATTGAGTTAACTCATGTCAAATCATGATAAATTTTTTTACTCAAATTGTAATATTTTCTTTAAAAATAAGAAACAAAAACTAATAATAATAATAATGATAAATATATAGCATTAATAAAGAATAAACAAATGAAGAAATAAAAAAATTTTCTAAAAATTGTAGACATAGAAATTATAATGTGGTCAAAAAGAAACAAAAAAAATGATTGGCTTTTAGAAGTCATTATGAGATTTTTAAATAACAGGGTTTGTTTTAGTCTATATCATTCAAACTCTCTGTGGAAAAAAAATTTCTTCGACTAAATATTTTTACTAGAAACTTGAGACTTCCCACTTAAGTGAAGACAATTATTAAAAATTTACTATTCTACTGGAAAGAATACACCATCCAATGTATCAAAATTAATAATAAAAAAAAAAAAAAANTTTTTCCAAACTCGGGGTCACGCTTCTGGTTGAATCATAAATTTCCAGCTTGTCTCCGAGGGATTTCTTAGCCCCTTCTTTATTTTTTATTTCGGCAAGTTTATATAAATTTTTTTTTTTTACCTTAGTCAGTGTTTAAGATGACAAAGATAACCAACGAAGAATATAATCACGATACCAATGAAAAATAATAAGGTATGGTAATACTATCGAACATGCGCGAAAGCACATATTATTTCAATTACAATTTACGATAATGATATTAACTTCTCGTCCAGTATACTAGGTCAGTAACATTAAACATTCAATTTCACAGTTATAAACAGCAGTCAATAATATATATCATTGATTAATTGAATTAGTTTTAAACTGATTAAACAATTTATCAGAAAAACACCTAATACAAATTGCATCGAAATGAAAAACAAATTTATAAATATATTTAAACAACTGTTTATGACGACCTTGACAAGGAATTTTTGGCGCCATGAAGAACAGGAAAGATATACATTTTATATACTATTAGGGGTAAATTTTTATTTTTAAATTCGAACCAGTCTTAAAAATTTTTGTGTGCTACTAACCGGTTCAAAAATTCCAGACCCCTTTTATATATTTTTCCCCCTTGTTTCGATAGCGTAATCTCTCTCTCCCTCTCTCGTCAATCTGTTTGATTTTTATTTCTATCTTTATCTGAATGCTGGTTTATTACTGCATGGCAAAGCTCTTTCGTCATACTCAATTGTTGTATCGGTTGTATAAACACCTGGCAATCGATAATTTGAACAATGGGCTTTTAAATTTACACCAAAAAAATTATCACCCAGTTGTGTAGTTTACGACGTATATGTAAAAAAATTATTTGCTGTTGAAAGGTATAGCCATGCTTAAAATATTATTTATAATTTTATATATTTTTTTAAATTGAAAAGTTCTTATATTGACATATAAAAAAAAGTAATATAGAGGAAAAAAAAAAATACATAAAAGCGTCATTGAATGGGTAAACTATGAAACAGATAAAAAGATGAAAAAAAATAATAATGGACATGTCGGGTACAGCGGATGTGGACATATCGGGTTGCCTGTCGTCTTCGTCTTCTCAGTTGTCTTCTTCATGTATCCGCATCTGTGTGTTATGTATCGAAAATTACACAAAACCAAACACACGCGAGCGATATCTTTGGAACGGTAAACAAAAAGATTTTTTGTAAAAATATATAAGGAGTATTTGTCCAAAAAAAAAAAAAAGAAGAATAATATTTGAGAATTTTGAAAAAATATATATCGACAAAGTTCGAAGAATCAGATTTAGTTGAAGTTTATGTGTTAAGAAGAAAAAGAGGATTGGTCAAATTGGTTGAGCCAATGATAACGATTTCGAAAATATATATCCAATGGTAGGTAGCTTTTGGTTAACACATTTATTTAATTTTTCAAAGCAAGATTCTAAATATTAAATCAAATAGAGTATATTATTGGTTGAAAATTTAAGTTTGTTGATTTGTCAAATGAATATTTCCCATAGACCAATCCATTAGAAGATTTATAAACTCAACTTTTCGAAATTCAAAAAAGAATATTTAACGTAGCAATGCTAATGTCTTTAATACAGAAATCGTGTCGTCCATTTGACTGTTTAATTTGTTTTTTATTTTTTAAATCAATTGATGATAATATTAAGCAACATAGTTTCAACTAAATTACATAACCGATTAAACAATGAATATACCATTGTCATAATTAATTTTTATATTATACAAATGCCAACAGGAAATTTATATTTGTTCATCATCCGATAAATCAGTTGGAAAAAAAGATAAAAAATATATTTCAATTTTGATATTTTTGAATATTAATATACACTTGTGTATTTAAATTATTTTTTTTTTCATATCACGTAGGCGATTATACACAAAGTGTCTCCAAGATTAATAATCATCTGCTGATGATTTATCGCAAAAATGTAAATTTTCAACTAGAAATATATATTTTTTGTTGTTAAAAAAAAATCAGCTATATATAAATTTATGTTTATTATATTAAAAAAAATATATATATATAAAATATGATTGAATATTTATAATGGAATAAATCGAATCAGCGGTTAAATTGCATATGCAATTTAATAGTACATAGTTTCGTCGATCGATTCGCCAGGGTCGTCGACGCCAATAGCAATATATATTAACAGACGATATTTCTTTCTCTTTGAAATAAATATAATAAATCATAAATCAATCGCACATTGGCAAAATATTATAACAAATGATTGCATAGTTTTTATATTATAAATATTTCGTGCTGAGTCATACTAAATTATGAAAAATCATTGCAAGATTAATAATTTATTTCGATCGATATATCGATAAGATATTTGGTAAGATTCCTCTGTGCCTTTCACTCTTGTAAATTATAAACTTTTTAATTATTATTTTAACTAATTAATATTTATTGTAATTTATTTTTGTAAAAAGAAATTCCAACATTCCATCAGCGCAGAAGAAGAAGAAATATTTATAAAATAGCTTTTTATTTTTACTATGCGTATTGAAATTTTGCATAGAAAATTGTTTCTACATTTTTTAAAAAAAACCGTTATATTATTTACTTTATATTAACATGTTACAGTAACGCGGAAATGTATAAAAAAAAAAAAAAGCAAAATTTAAAATTAATTTGATTATTGAATGATAAAAAAAAAAAAAAATATCTCATTGGTTTAATTTTGATTTATATTGTTTGTTTAACGTTTAAAAAAAATAAATAAATGTATGGTTATAAAATAGAGATATATGGCATATGGGCAACATGTTCCGTCCTCTGG
Organism: Aphidius ervi; assembly: GCA_015776835.1. NCBI lineage: Eukaryota > Metazoa > Arthropoda > Insecta > Hymenoptera > Braconidae > Aphidius > Aphidius ervi. The sequence goes on from MKYW01000070.1 coordinate 131,242, forward strand.
GCATGTAATATGAGTCAACGGTCCGTGTCGCAAAAGAGCAAGTTTTCATATAGTCACGATGATTTTATATGCACCGCTGACTGTGTATATAATAAACGCGTGAAAAATTAATTAACACTTTTACCAAGTATTCACCAACAGCAAAATTATTTTTCTATTTTGTATTTAAATCTTTATTTTCAATGACTCGGTAGTAGTTATTATGTATATAAAACTATATATCTTGCAAAACATTCAACAACTATTTCATATTTATTTACATAACAGCCAACCACGTGAAAATAATAAAATTATAAATTATAATTAAAAAGCTAAGATTAATATTTTAATGAAGTAAAGAGAAAATAAATGGATCAAAAATTATTGTCATTTAATTGAATGTTGTATATTAAACAAAAAATACTTTGCACATTTTATTTATGTATAAAATCAAGACCCTTATTTTATCTAAAATAAATTTAAAAAATATATTAAATTAAATGTCTCTGGAGAGATCAAAAGATCTCAATATATAAATACATTATCAAGAAAGTCAAGAAAATCTTCATGTGACTTATAAGAAGACGAAGACGAAGACGAAGAAGAAGAAGAAGAGGTAGGGGATGGACTGTTCTCAGTCTTGACTGACGGCACAATCCTTGATCTTTTCCACCGATATTCACTGGCTATCTCAATGTCTTACCAAATGAAATGAACCAACAAACCTTCATGAAACTTTAACGGGGTAGAAGAAGAATATAAAAAATATATATATAAATAAAAACTACCAAGACCAAGACCAAGACCACGATGGATCGACATGGTGTGTCTTTTTCACATTGACTCACCAGAAGTACCTTAATTATACGATTTTACGCGCGTCTTTTTGCAAGAGGGATAGATATAGAAGAGAGTCATCGACGAAAGAGTCAGCAAGATCCAATAAGAGATCAAGAAAAATAAATATATAAAAGTATTACCGAGGGTAAATGCTGATAGATTGACGGAATGAAAAATACCCAGATACATCTAGGAAAGAATTAAGGATAAAATATATATATATTTATTTTGTTTTATAAATTTTTTTGTTGTTGTTGTTGTTGTTGTGACTTATTTTTTCACATCATCAACGCAGAGAGAAACTTCAATTTAAGAAAAGAAACAAGATGGATGAATTTAAATGTGTGAGAGTGCATATATGGATGAAATAAAAGAAAAATATTTATATAAATAAAATAAATAAGATGAATCAAATGAAGGACAGGGTCGTGGCAGACTTCGAGATCATGCCTTTTTAGTTAGCAGATGCCGCGAGATACTGGTCCCTTTTTTGCCTCATCGTCCATTTTCACAGATCAACAGTATTCCCTTTATATACATTGTAAATATCGATTTGATTACTTTTATTTATTTATTTTTTATTAATGAAAATAGCATCAATAATAATTTGCAAGTAATTCCGGTTAATAATCGAAAAAAAAGCTTTAAAAAAGTCAATTAACCTTGTATTTATTATTAACACTTGAAAATTTTTAAAATATATTTTTTTAATGAACATATTTTTCAAGGAAAACAACAGATTGAATTGATAAAAATTTTATCATCTTGTCAAAATGCTATTAAACTTTTAAAAATAAAAAAAAAGTAATATATATTTTAATGATTTTATAATTTATTAATTCATTATCTTTTTTTTTCCATTAATTAATTTTAATAATTTATCAACTGATTGATTTAATACGACTAATAGAAAATAAATTTATCAATATCACATATAGATTTTACCTTCAAAAAATAAAACTAGAAAATAACCGGTTAAAAATAAAAATAATAAAATGAAATTTTCGAAAAAAAAAAAAATACACACCAGCATCATCATCAAGTCAAATTAATTTATGTTATATATTTTCATATTAAATACATGCAATTCAACGACTTTATTTCAAGTTAATATAATTATTTTTTTTTCAAAAATATATACTTGCAATTACTGTACAAATGATGGATCACCATAGTAAAAAAAAAAAAAGAAATAAACTAAAAGAATTTAAATGAATTTCTAACATAAAAATGACATGTCATCAATTTTCCTCATAAATAAAATTTTTGAATATCATGAATGAAATTAAAATTGAATGGAAAAAAATAATAATGACTGAGTGAGTGTGTGTGTGTGTGTATTTAAACATACAGCACGCGTCTTGTCATCATCATTACTATCACCATCACCATCATCATCATTGTCATCTAGAATTTTGTCTCGTGTGAAAGCACTTCTGATACATACAGGGCGGCAAGAAGGAATAGTTTTCTAAGGAGTCAAGAGAAAGCCTGAGAACGTAAGAGGCAAAACGCCACCCAGAGACCATTTAATATTATATATATATAAATATATATATACATCTATTCAGAGTGCCTATGAAGTAAATAAAAAATAATAATAATAATGAAAATAACTAAATAAAGAAAGATGCAAGAGAGCTTACTTGAAACTAGTCTCGGGAGCGGTTAGCTACCACCACACCATGTAACCCATGATTCTTATTTTTTCTATTATTTTTTTTTTACTTCATACAAAAATTATACATATACATTATTATCATCAAATGTTATGTGTATGAATTTGTGTACATGTATATCTATTGCATGTGCATTTATGTCCGCACGAATTGCAATTAAATGATCTGTTTTTCTATTTTCTTCTTTTTAATTTTTATTTGACGAATATATACAAACAATTTAACATGATATTATATCATGATTATATAGATATATATATTATCTTTTATGTGTATATATTTTTAATGAATTTTATCAATTATTTATATGTATTTTTATCATAGAAATATGGGAGAGACATTTCGAAAGAAACAAGATATTTATGCTGCCAACTTTTTTTGTTTTAGATTTTCAGTAATTTTTTATTATTATTTTGGGTTATTGTTATATTTATTAATTATTAGGTTAATTAAATATTAAAATTTATTAAGCAATTTGTCAATCAAGGGGAAAGAGTGTGTTTTTTTTTCATTTAATTTTTCATCTTATGAGTATAAGATAAGAAATTTTTTTTTTTTTTTGACATCCGGTTGAAAAAGATTTCAGGGGAGTGTGTGTTGGAATAACGAAATAACGACGTTGTGCATTAAACACACTCGCATTACATATGAGAGGGAAAAGACGCGCTTCCTGGAAAGTGGGGTTGGACACCTGTCCTTCAGTGTACATCAACTTTGACATAACACATATTGTGAACCACTGTTACCATATATTCAAATAATAAATACAAAAAACACTAATTATTTAAATAAAACAAATTATCAATCACTAAGAAAACCCTAATTATCATTATTTTAATAATAATTAAAACTTTTTTCAAAAAATAAAGCGTGAGATTGAAAAATTACTTGAAAAGTCAAAAAAAAATTTTTTAAAAATGTTTTCTTTTTAATTTACTTATTCAGGTGAAAAAAAAATATATATATTCGAATTAATGGAAAAAAAAAAAACAAATTCCCTTGTGAGTATAAAGAAAAAAAAAAAAANTGCTCCAAAATGTAAAAAAAAAAAAAAGGTAGAAAAAATAACAACCTTTTAGATAATTCAATTCTTGGTATAAAAAAAAAATTATTTAAAAATTATCCAAGCAATGCAAAAGCGTTATTAAATAAATGCGCCGGCGCTAGCGTCATAATTAACTAGACCTGTTGCCTAGCAGCAGCGTCTAAATTTTAATTTAAAATGAATAAAAAAAATGTTAAATAAATTAATAATAATACACACCAGTAACTGTTGTTATTGTTGATACGAGTATAATTAAAACAAAACTCGTTAAGAGTGTGTAATCCAAATAATTCAAACGTCGTTCCATGATAATTATTTATTTTTTTTGATCCAGCACAAAATTATTATTTATTAATATTAATAATAACACAGACACATATTAAACCCCGGGCACACCGTGGCAACGAAATGCCTCACAATTCGTCATTTGATATTATTTTTAATATAAATATAAATATTACTTTAATAAATTGTTGAGCAAAAAAAATAAAAAAATAATCAAACAACTGACAATCGAGTATTTACTATTTTCTCCCTTCTCCACTGATCCTTCTTTTTTTTTTTTCCTTTCAACACACACATGCACACACAAACACACAGTTTATTTAATCCTTGTTATCCTTTTTGTAAAATTTTATTACTTTTTTTTATTAATTATTGTTTTGTTTTCAATTAATATGATAGACACACAAAGTTAATGAAATGATATATAAAAAAATAAACAAAACAAAAACACGCGGTTTTAAAATATATATATACGAACACTGTCGCGCACTAAACACGTCTGGATAGCTATTGTTCCCTTAACGCGCTGAAAGTAGTTCCATGTTGCGCACGCATTTGTCTACCGGCTTGTGTATTAATGCGCATTACAAAATGGCTGACATTATTGACCAATGACGAATGAGATACACTGGAAAACAGCTGCAGTTACAGAAGAAATTATATGTGTGCAACGGCTTTTAAAAAATCTTCAGGGCATACAGGACCCAATATGCACACACACATATCTATTTAAATTCACATCGGGGAATTTGAAAATTTTTTTTTTTTGCTTTTCAAGGGGTGTGGTGGAGCTTTGAGACAGACAACAGATGTTACTTTTTTTGAATGCGTACACTACTAAAACTACCGTGTGTGCGATCAGCTTGGATAAACTATAATCAAACTTGTTTTTTTTTTTTTTTTCATATATTAANTTTTTCATATATTTATAAATATTTTCATTCTTAAAATCTTCATCTATTTGATGTCATTTTTTTTTTTAAATTAAATAGCACTGATTAAATTTGATTTATTTTTAAAAAAGGATTAAAAATTTTCATGTCTACTAACGAATACAAATATGTTTGAATATTTATTGTTAAATTTTTCAAACTAGCTTTATGTAATTTTTTTTTTTTTTGTTTTGATTAATATATAATTTTTTTTATGTAATTAATCTTGGTTTTATTTAAAAAATATAAATGAGAATTTAACGAATGATTTGCGTTAACAATAAGAGTATATAATATGAGCATCACGATAGTCATTAGTTGTTATTAATGAAGCCGTTAACCTTATCATACTGTAACAACAAACATTCAAGATGATGATGATGACTACACGAGTGCTTTACTAATTAATGCCGGGTCGTACATCAACCGAATAAATTGACACGATTGAAATCATGTATTTTTTTTATATTTTTAAAATGTTGTTTTTTATTATTTTATTATTTAAACTTGTCATCATTAGATGTGTTATATAAGGGGAAGAATGAGTCTCGATCAAACATTGTTGTCAAGACAACTTTTAAAGTTACATCAATACTTGGAATGAATTACTTGAATGATATCGCTATACCAAGACAAGTAATAGACAATTTTATTTTTAATAAAAAAAATAGATAAATAAATAAATAAAACATGGCTGATCCACTTGTTACTGAGAATCAAGATAATAAATTAACAATATTGAATAAAAAAATTATTGAAATTAAAAAAAAAATACAACTTTCTGGTAAGTTGTTTGGAAATTTATTTTAGTTAAATTATAATTTACATTTATTACATTCATAAATATATTTATTATTTTTACTCTGTGTTTAATGGTTTTTTATTTTTTATTTTTACATTATATGTGCATTTAAAATCGTCACGAATGACCACTGCTGAATGAGCAATGTTGCTAATTCAGCCACTAACTGGACCCCAGTTGGAGGTCAAATTTTACGATTTTACAAACTACTATATGCACAAGTATTACCGTTTTTCATTACAAAGAATTTATAGAATAATATTTTATTATTTTTTTTGAAATACTTGATGGAAAAAATAAATTAAACATGATGATATTATTAAATGTATTTTTAGAGGGACAGAGAAAAGCTAATTTTGAAGAATGTGATGCTAAAAAACGTGAGAGTTCAGATAAAATTTTAAATTTAAAAAAAAGTATTAAATTATTGCAGATAAAATATTGCAAAGAAAAAAATGTAAGACATGTTAAAAAAACATATTGATTATTATTGTTTTTGTTATTAATGATTGTTTTTTTTTTTTTTTTGCAAGAATGAAGAAGCAGCAGAAAAAGTTGTTCAAACGAGTAGAGAATCATCAGTTTGTGTTAAAAAACGTGGTCTTGAAGAGGCTATTAACAGGATTGACGAAGACAACATTCGATTAAGAAAAAAACTTGATCTTGTTAAATATGAAAGTGACAAGGTGAGTATTATCAAATATTATAAAAATAAAATTTATATAAAGTTTGTAATTACTATTTTAGCAACAAGAAAAATTAGCAAAATTATTAAATGAATACGAGGAGCTAGTTAATGGAAGAAGCCACAAAATTATTGAGAAAAAATTTGAAATTCCTCTAAAAAAGGTTTAGCCTCATAGTAAGATATGTGTTTGGTAAAATAAGTTACAAAAGACAATTTAATATCAATAATTAATAAATAAAAAAAAAAATGTTTTGTTTTATTTTTTTTACAATAGAAAATAATTAGTTTGGAAAATCATTTACATCGTGTTAGTGTAATGCAAATGGAAGCTGATACAGTGAGAAAAAAATATAGATCAGTTAGAGCAAGTTTAAAATCAGATGCAGCATTTTATGTGTCGTCATTAAAAAATCTTGAAGAAAATATTAAAGATCAAGAATTGGAAATACAACAATTACAGGTATGACATATTTAATTTGTATATAAAAATATATAATAGTAATTAATTATTATTGATTTATCAAGAGTGTTAAAAATGAAGCAATTGAATTGAGAGATTTAACAAAAGAAACATTAACAAAACAAGAAATTGATGCAATGAATAAAAGTAAAGAGCATGAAAATGTTATACTTGATTATCGACAAAGAGTTGAAGATCGTAGATTAGAACTAGAAAGACTTGAAAGATTAATATTTCCATCAATAAAAATTCAACAACGTGATGATGATTTTGATGCTACCGAAAAAATTGATCCAAGCAATGATAATAATTGTGCTGGACAATCAAAAAATGGTATGACTAATTTAGAAGATGCATTTATAAAACTTCGTGTTGCAACTGGTGTTACAAAAACTGATGATGTACTTGATCGTTTTTTGGGACAACTTGCAACTAAAGAAAAGCTACAAAAAATGCGTACAACAACTGAGGATGAAAAAATGTTACTTGAAAAACAACGTCAAAAATTAAATGCTGAAATTGAAATGCTTAAATTTTCAGAAACAAAAAATGCTGATGAGTAAGTATTTAATTGAAAAATAAAAAATTCAAAATTACATATATATTGAAATTATATTTTAGAAATGCCGAAGAATTATTAAAATTTAATAAAAAAACTAAAAATGAATTGCAACGTCAAAGTAATGCCGAAATAAAAAATGATAAAACACGTGAAATTTTAAATGATATAACCAAAGCACTCACAAAATTTTGCAATATGTTTATGGTAAGTAATTAAAAAAAAAAATATATTATATCTAAAAAATGTAAATTACAAAAATATATATAAATATTTCGAACCACCCATTAAGTTTTCTAAGCGTGTGTCTAATTGCTGAAACATGTAATACAGCTAATTGAGTCAGTATCGATACTGATAATAGTGTGGAGACAACGTTCATTGATGGTGTAGATTGCACGATGAACAAAGTACAGACAAGAATTTATTATTTCATCATGTTAAAGGCGGAGTTACCTTGCCTTCTTGTCTCTCCCCCATCTTATTCAATCTCTTTGCAAACTTGTCTAACTGTTATTTTCATCTTTCAACATTAACTTGTATATATACTCTTATACCCCTCAACTATTTTAGCACCTTTATTTTGTCGACATATATCATAAAAAAAATATATATAAAACAAAGTAAATGTTATTTTTGTTTATTTATTTTTTTATTTCTTATTTGTTTTTATCAAGTTTATATATTGAAACACTGAAAGTAAAGTCAAACATGTTAAAATATTTTTCATTAAAATATATGTATATTTAAATATTTGTTAGGATATACGAAGAAGATGAAGAAGAAGAAGAAACAAAAAGCTTTTCTCACTTAATTATTTATTTATTTATTTTTCAGTTTAATGGTGAAACAGATAATTGTGAAAAATTATCAGATGAATTAGTGGCTGATCCTCAGGTACTTTTAAAAATTATTGGAGAAAAAATTAATGTAACTATTGATTTGATGGGTGGTGAAGAAAAATATTTAAATTGGATTGATGATACAACAGTTGATAAACTTGATATAGCTTCAATTGGATCAAAAAGTGATACAGAAAAAATTATTGTTACAAATGATAAACCACTTTTTCCACGTTTTCCTGGTGCACCAACACCTGCTGGTCAACCAGTTATATCAGAAGACGAAGATGAAGTACCAACAAGAAGTATTCTCAAGAGACAGGCTCAACTACTTGTTGATACGAAAAGTCGTCGTAAAGGATTCAATTTTAGAAGATAAATTTTATTATAAAAATTATATTATTGTCTTTTGTTTATTTAACAAAAAAAAAAAATAAACAAATTTTGTAAAATTTATATTAAATTATATAAAATGAATAATTATGAAAATATAAAATCAGTTTCTTCAAATTTTGGTAATTTAATTGTATAAAAAAAAATATTTTTAAAAATAATTATTTAAAATTTATTACAGAGAGTATTTCAAAGCAATCAGTTGTTGTTGAAAAATTATTAGAAAAAAAAAAATATATGTATGAAAATGCATGTGAAAAAATGAACGATGAATTAGCAAAAATTCAAGAAAATATTAATAATAAATTAAAAAATTGTATTATTAATATTAAATTTGATATTAATAAGCTACGAGATGACATTGATATGATTAAAAAAAATTTTCTAACTGATGTAAATTAATTAAAAATTATTAATAAATAAATATCATAATCAAATGATTGATTTAATAAATTTTTCTGTTGTTTATTTAGTATTCAAGATATACCAACGAAGGTTGTCAAAAAATAAAAAATCAATTTAACAATTTAATGTTAATAGAAAAAAATAAAATAAATAAATTTCGTCAAGATATTAAAGATATTGAATTCGAACGATGGACATATGTTATTGAAATAATTAAAAAATATAATAATATTATTAAAAATATAGCCTACATGATACATAATAAAATTATGATTCCCACGAATGATGAAATTCAAGTACCGTTATAAATTTATTAGCTACTTTTTCTAATTTTTCAAGTAAAAAAACAAACCCATAATTTATAAAAAAAAAATTTGTTTATTCACAGAAATACAATGAAATTGTTATAAAAAATTATAAAATTTACGAAAATATATATTTAAAAATGCACTTTGATACCCACAATTTAAAGATCGACTTATCAAATTGGATTGAAAATATAAAAATATTTCGTAACGAAGATGATAATTTAAATTAATGAAATTAATGATTCAGATGTTTGAATTTGTTTGACAATTTCAGTCAAATCAAAAGGATCATCTGGTTCATATTCTACATCTTCTGGTTTAATTGTACATTTCGATTTAACAATACGTTGTTGTGAAAATGGAGGAGCTCTAGCTAAACAAGAATCAACCATGTCTTTGACCTTAATTAAATCATCAAATCCAGCATCAACAATCATTGCTGTCTTGCCCACATATTTCATTAACATTTCAACATTTTCAAAATATTCTTTCAACTATATTTTATAAAAATAAAATAAATAAATAAATATAATTTCAACATTAATAACAACAACAACTCACATCTCGTTTGGCTTTCAAGTAGTAATCATTTAAATGAACTTTTTCAATGTCAAAATTCAAATACTTTTGATCATCATTTCCAAGTAGTTTAGATAACACTCGTTTTCTACAGATTGCTTCATCGATAGACAAAATTATAACTCTAATAGAATAAAATAAAATAAAAAAAAAAATGTCAAATATTTAAATATTAAAAATGAATCATTTTACTCAATGATATTATTAAACCTGTTTGGCACAGTTGGAAGTAAATCCAACATTTGAAAATCTTTAACATTTATAGGATAACCAACTAATATCCATCCTTTTTTTAAGCACTCATGACTTAATAATTTATTCTAAAAAAAAAAAAAAAAGATATATATTTATTTAAAAATTGAATTCAAGTATATTACTCTCTCTGCATGGGTTATTTAATAAATTTAATATATTTTTTTTTTCATATTTATTTTTACCTCAATTACTTTGATTCTCACAGCAGGCTCTGGACGATTACTCCAATGACATTTTAGAGATCTAAGTTTATCACCTAATGTTGAATTTTGAATATTATTTTGTTCTAAAAGATAATCAAAATCAATATATTCAAGTTTATATTTATTTGATAAATATTTTGCAATGTATCTACGTCCAGATCCTCTTGGAGCAATTAATAATATACGATAATTAATAAATGGTGATATTTTTTTTCTTATTTTTGATAATATTATTATTTCATTTCCAATTTCTTCTAAAGTTCTACCAGTTGTTTCAACAGTCTATTTAAAATAATAAATACTTGGAAAAATATTTTTAAAGCAGTAATAATTTTTTATACAAGTGACTTTAATTGACATAATCAAAATGAATCAAGTAAAATAATTAAATGATGACTCACAATAAGTTTATTGGTATAAGCATCACGAAGACCATGAATTTCCATTTCGTAAGATGATTCTTCATATGTATTATTTATAAATATAGATGAATTAGTTTTTGAACTTGTTGAATTATCGAGTGATGAATAATTTGATTCACTTGGTTTATCAGTACAAATTATTTCAACTACATGGGTGGGCAGTATACCAGCTCGTTGAAATATTCTTGCCTCTAATGCAGTCCGGGGAAAGTCTGAAATTTTATTATAATTCAATCATTAATTTTGTTTCTGTTTCTTTAAATGAAAATATTTAATTTATATCAAAGATCATTATTAATTAAGAGTTTATAAATTTAATTTTACCAATAAATAACCATCCAGATTCTTGAGTGTAAAGGGCCTTTAATTTTGTTTTTATATTCTCTAAAATTTTATCAGTTGAATCAGGTGTTTCTGATGTATCTTCACGTATACATTTTATGTTTAATTTTTTTTCCAGGTATTCAGCTAGTAGGTGTTTATCTAATTTATTATTTTTTTTTATATATCAATATTAACATGAAAATTATCAAAAAATAATTGCTTTCAAATGTTATTATTATTTTTTTTTTTTTTACCAAAATTTGGTGGAGAAAAAATGAAAATTCTTGGAGAATCTCTTGACCTTGATGCGTGTTTTAAACATTGTTTTATGTACAATAAATGATCATCTGGTTTTTTGATAATTAATTGTTCAGCAATTTCCTAATTAAAAAAATTTATAATTAATAAAAATTATTTTAGCTTTTAAAATAAAATATAATTACATAAAATAATTCATAAATTCCGTGTTTTTCCATGTAAGGAATAAATCTTGGTGGAATTCTCAATGGTTTTTTTGTGGCATCAACAGATCCTAACATATTTTATTTTTTTACAGGTGATGCAGCAATAAAAACAGAGACTGCAATCAAAATATTTAACCGTCAAAGAGCGATTCTTTAATTTTTTTTTTTTTTCTCTTTTCTTTTCGACAAGCAAGAGGTCTCAGTGGCACCATCTTGTGTAATTATATTAAAATAAGAAAATAATAAAATAATGGCGGTGATTGTTGTTGGCATCTATCAACCAATGACAAAGCTTTATTTATTATTTTGAAAAATTTAAATAATATAAACAAAAAATAAATTATTTATTAGTCAAGAAAAATGAAACACTTAATTTTTTTAATTGCACAAAATCTTTTAATAACACGTTAATTTTAGCAGCCATTGTTATCAAGGCACTATGGAAAAAGAAAAAAAAAATTTTAATATTTGACATTCCAATGAACCGGCCATGTTGGAGTTTCTAACCATCATCAACATGAGACATTGCACACATTTTTATCACGAGTGTGTCTAAAGCTGTCTAAAGTAGTCTAAAGTAAAAATCATAAATCCAAACTTTCCAACAGAAATTAATGAATTCATGAGATAAAAAAAGTTTATTTAAATAGTTCAATATGCCAAAAGCAGATAAACAAATGGATACTGTTACTGAAAAATTAACAGACATGTCTGTTGATGATGCAGGTGTTAAAAAAATGTCCCATAAGGAGAAGAAAAAAATGAAGAAAAAGCAAGAATATGAACAGACAGTTGAAAAAATGACAAAACTTGGTGGACAGGGACATAGTGATTTGGATTCAAATTTTACAGCATCACAAAGTCAAACTCAACAACGTGGTGGACAACAATTAGATAATGCTGTTGATATTAAAGTTGAAAATTTTACAATTGCTGCTAAGGGTAATGAACTTTTTACAAATGCAAATTTATTAATTGCACAAGGTAGACGTTATGGTCTTGTTGGTCCAAATGGGTATGTGTTTATTAATTTAAAATTTACAATTGAAAAAAATATAGGTAATATATGTGTAATGTAATTAATTTGTTTAAATTATAGACATGGTAAAACAACATTGTTACGACATTTAGAAAAAAGAGTATTTGCTATTCCTCCAAGTATTGATATATTGTATTGTGAACAAGAAGTTGTTGCTGATGATACACCAGCTGTTGAAAATGTATTGAATGCTGATGTTAAATGTCGTAAGCTACAAGATGAATGTAAAAAATTGGAGGAGCTTATGGAAAAAGGTGATGAGACTGTACAAGATAGATATCAAGAAGTATGTGATGAATTAAAAGCAATTGGTGCTGAATCAGCTGAAGCAAGAGCCAGAAGAATATTGGCTGGTCTTGGTTTTAGTAAATCAATGCAAAATCGTGCAACTAAAAATTTTTCTGGTGGTTGGAGAATGCGTGTGTCATTAGCACGTGCATTATTTTTAGAGCCAACATTATTATTACTTGATGAACCAACAAATCATTTAGATTTAAATGCTGTTATTTGGCTTGATAATTATCTTCAAGGATGGAAAAAAACATTGCTAATTGTTTCTCACGATCAAAGTTTTCTTGATAATGTTTGTACTGATATTATTCATGTTGATCAACAAAAATTATTTTATTACAAGGGTAATTATACTATGTTTAAAAAAATGTATGAACAAAAAAAACGTGAAATGATAAAAGCATATGAAAAACAAGAAAAAAGAATTAAAGATTTAAAAGCACATGGACAGAGTAAAAAAGCTGCTGAAAAAAAACAAAAAGAAGCTCTAACAAGAAAACAAGAAAAAAATCGTACAAAAATACAAAAACAAGAAGAAGATACTGGACCACAAGAACTTTTACAAAAATTCAAAGCATATGTTGTTAAATTTAATTTTCCTGATCCACCACCACTTCAACCACCAATTCTTGGTTTAAAAGGTAAAAAATTTACTAAAAAATATTGTCATTATCCATTATTATACAAATAATTAATTGTTTCTTTTTCAAAACAGGTGTTACATTTGGTTATGAAGGCCAAAAACCTTTATTTGTTGATGTTGATTTTGGTATTGATTTATCATCACGTGTTGCTATTGTTGGACCAAATGGAGTTGGTAAATCAACATTTTTAAAATTACTTGTTGGTGATTTGACACCACTGGAAGGTGAACTTTGTCGTAATCATAGATTGGTAAGTTTGAATTAAACATAAAAAAAATAAAATAAAATACCAATATAATAAAATAAAATAATTTATAATAATTACAGAGAATTGGAAGATTTGATCAACATTCTGGTGAGCATTTAACTGCTGAAGAAACACCATCTGAATATCTTCAACGTTTATTTGATTTACAATATGAAAAAGCAAGAAAACAACTTGGTACATTTGGTCTTAGCTCACATGCACATACAATTAAAATGAAAGATTTATCAGGTGGACAAAAAGCACGTGTTGCACTTGCTGAACTTTGTTTAAATGCACCAGATGTTGTTATTCTTGATGAGCCAACTAATAATCTTGATATTGAATCAATTGATGCACTTGCTGATGCAATTAATAATTACAAGGGTGGTGTTATCATTGTGTCTCACGACGAACGACTCATCAGAGATACTGACTGTAATTTATATGTTATTGAGGATCAAACGATCAATGAAACTGGTGGTGACTTTGATGATTACAGAGAAGAACTTCTTAAAAGTCTTGGTGAAGTAATTAATAGTCCAAGCATTGCTGCAAATGCTGCTGTTGAACAATGATTAATCTAAATTGATCTATAGTTTAATTAAATATTTAACAAGATGCCTTGCAAATTAGAAACAACAAAGATTTTTTCAATTATATTTTTTAACACTTGATAGAAAAGAATTAAAAAAATACTGATAATATTTTAATTGTAAATTGACTGTAATAATAATAAAATAATGATGAAAGTTAACATATTATTTTTTTTTTTTTGATAAAATAATATAAATAATAAAGAAACTTGAAAAACAAATTTAATAAAAAAAAGTTAATCAAGTAAATAAAATATGATAATAATATAAAGTTGGCATAAATTATTGTGTTAAAAATAGAGGTTGAATTAAAGAAAAACAAATCTTTATAAATCTATAAAAACAGCTTTTAAAATCTTTAATGATATATGTACAATTAAGGGTAAAAATAATTGTTGCATACAAAAAACTATTTAAGAAAGTATTTTTATTATTGAACTTTGTTGTACAAAAATATTAACATTTAAATTTTTATGATTTCAAGTAATATAGAAAACAAGTTATGATAATAAACATCATTATCTTCTTGCAGTACAATTAAATGTCTTCAACTTGGTAACGTATCTTTTATGTGTTTTCGAGAATACATTATGGAAGAATATTACGCGTATAAATAAAGGTATACGATACATTCAATTAATCTCATTCAATTCAATTAATCTTGTTCGACAACCAACCATTGAGATTTAATTGACTTAGAAGCGTTAAATATTAACTGGTCAGATGTTTTTATGTTTAAAATGATACCGTTTGTACGATTTTTAGTTGCATGATCAGCAGCAATAACCAAGTCACTTGTCAAATTATCTATACCAATCAGAGTAATCTTTTCAAGATCTGGGTTATTTTTTATAAATTGAATAATACCAGCATCTGTAAGTTCGTCGCAATAAGAACAATCAAGTTCTTTTAATCCTCTTAACCTGATAATGAAGCTGTCTGAAATTTCATGAAAGCCTACTTTTAGTATTTGTAAATTTTTCATGCTTGTTAAAGGAACGAGAGCTGTTTCAGTCATATTACAACTGTTACCATGGATATTTAAACTTTTTAGGTTTTTACAATTATTAGCAATAGCAGTAATTGTACTATCTTCAAGATTTTCTGCATAAAACAAATTTAGATGTTTAAGATATTGTAATTTTGATAACTCATCAAGAACAGATGAAGAAGAAAGTGGCTTACCATCAATGGATGATACTATAGTGCAAAAAGGAATTTCTAAACGTTTAAGTTTTTTACAATTGTTTGAAATTGCGATTATTGCTCTTTCACTGAGCTTCAAGTAATCAAAACTTGTTATTAAACTTTCAAGATTTTCCAACTCTGTTAACTTTGTTACAGCATTTTCATTTAATAAACCAAGACTTAGATCCAAGTATTTCAAATTCTTGCAATATTTAACAATTGTATTTGCTAAGTCAGGCGATAATTCATCACAAGGTAAACAAAGATATTCTAAATTTTGTAAATTTTTCCATTTTTTGAGAGGAATTGTAGTTACATCAAAATAATCATGTGGAATATCAAGATGTTTTAGATTTTTGCATGTACAAAAAATAGTATTAAGTACTTTTTTAGAGACATTCTTCTCTTTATCTGCATAGTCGTCTATACTACTGGTACCTTGAATAACTATTTTAATATATTCCAAATTAACAAGTTTGTCAAATAGAAGAAACCCTAACTGTTTATCAGTTATTTCAATTTTAAGATGAACAAGGGTTGTTTTTTCTGCTATTTCTTGAAGAACCATGTCGTCTACACAGAGGCTATTTAAAGTCAATGTTTGAAGTTTTTTAAATTTTTTTAAAGTCTGAAAATATTAGAAATTTATTTAAATAATTTGTATTTATTTGATTGATAATATTGTTTGTCACTGGTGATAAACAACTAGTTGGTATTCAATAACAACTTACATTAGAAATATATTGTTTTTTTTCACACCAATAGTTGAAAAAAAATAAATGAATTCCATTAGTTTCTTCTGGAAGGCTATTAATTATTGCAGAGAGATTAATTCGGTGGGTCTCCATCTCATCCGAGCAGCTGTGAGACAACGCTATTTTGATTCTTTTTAATTTATCCAACTGTGTAAATGCTTGAACAAAGTGACCAGCATTATGAGTTAATAAATTGTCGTCAAATTGACATTCAAGACTTGTTAAATTTTTACAGTGATCACCAACAAATGGCATGATACTTGATTTGCAAACATTTGAGAGAGACAGTTCTTTTAGATATTTACCACATCTTAATAATATTTTCTCGAGGTATGATTGTGTCAACAAACGATTATCATAACAACGTCCAATTGATGATTCACATTTGTATTTTTTAATGTCATACCAAGCAAGTTGACATGCCTCTTTCCATTTGGTACAAACTATAGTAAAACGTATATCAAATTTAAAAAATAATAATAACAACATTGATATTTTATTAACAAAAAAAAAACTTTATTTTGATAATAATATTGTATACCTTCTTCCATGTCTATCCTTTCTGGTATTGGCAACAACATGATGATTTTCGCTAATGCGTCGTAGTCCAGTGAGTTGATGACGGCTTTTGGATCCTTGTCATCCACATCAGAGGTTTGTTGGTCCTTCTCAACACATTTTTTTTTTGCACTCATTTTGAGTGAACTCTAAAAATATATATTAAAAAAAATAATGATGAATTTAAATGTATTACAACCAGAATAATATAATAAACAAAAATAACCATAAAAAAAGTATATATATATGTATTCCAAAAGATAAATCAAATAAAGGTTCATGATTTACCAGTAAAATCAATATCAATAATAAAATCATATTTAAAGCCAAATAATATTGAATGTCATGCAACATGTTAAAATACAATTGAAACACGTGGTTATTTTATAAATGTACTTGTTAAAATTATTAATTTATATTTACCTCAATTGATCTTTTTGTTTTTTGGCGAATCATTACGAGTTAATGCAATAAATTTATACACAATGTCAATGACTTGGTAACGTATTTTTTTTTTTTTAAATAAATGTTGTACGTTGACCGTTAATTTTACTATTGTTATCTTTGATAATATCAATTAAATTTATCAAGTTGATATGGATTGACATGAAAAAAAAAAACACGTATACATAACCTGATCGCAACCTGATGTCTACGTTACCAGGATGGTTTTATAACGGTATTCTCATCAAAAAGTATTTTTATTAAAAGTCTCAAGTTGTTAATAAAAAATTGTAAAAAATTTCTTGAATATTATCATGTCTTATAAATAATAACAAACAAATAAATTGTGCTGTCAATTATTGTCACCTGTCAAAACTGTATCATCAAACTACATCAAATAACTTTGCTGATTGTATGCTTTTATTTGTTGACAAATCAATCACTAAAAATGTCACGAAGAACTGGCCAACGACTGAATGTGAGCTATTGTTATTGTTTATTTTTACCATTAATTAATATTATTTAAACACGAAATTAATATATTTTCAGGAAACTATTATCTTTCTTGCTGATGTTGGAATCAAACAAGATAATCTAAATGGAAAAGTTTCTATTGATGCCAATTGATGCTGTTGAAGAGGTTATGACATTAATATTACAAAAAAAAGGGTTGTTGTTTTGTATTTTTTTTTTCAATCAATAACAACACAACAACATTTGTCATTATAATATTTTTATAATTAAATTTCTAACAACAAATGGTTATTTTATGTTAGAATTTAGAATAATATAGCTCGAATAACATTCCAGAGAGTTTTAGCCAGTTCAAACAGTATCAATTATTACAATAAAAAATATAGGTAAATAAAATAAAAATCGAAAATTGGATTAAAGCACTTCATACTTCTGTTGAAATTGCAAAGAGTGAATATTTAGGGTAAATATCAAACAACAAACATTACAAATATGTAAAAAAAAAATTTTAAATATTGTGGTAATTTTTTTTTAGGTCATTGAGAACAACACTGATCATGCCAAATGATTATTCATCTTCTGATCAATTAAATGCAGCTTATATGCAAAAAATTTAAAACAGTATTCTCAAGGAAACACTTTATTTACTTTGAATGTAAGAAACCTTATCAATTTTGTAATTTTAAGCTGCATATAGTGACAATTGATATTTTATTTTTCAAGTGGAATAAAATCCACAACAACAATTGAAGAGTGAAAAAATGATTCTGGATTTAGTTAATCAAGTAATTAAATTTAAATATTCGAATAATTTTTATGTTTTTTTGTCAACAGGTTTCTGGTGGATACATGACATTCAATCAAACTTTATCATCTTTTAGAATATTTGGAGTTGAAGATAAAAAAGCAATGGCTTGGAAATGTGATCTTGAAATATGTGATATCAAGATCAACATAAATGCATACATTTTGGTAACAAAAAAAAATAATTTATTATTTAATTTTGTTTATGATGTTATGCTTCAACAATGATGAATCCCTGATGATGAATTCCTAAATGAATCTCAACACTAAGAATTATTTAGTATGATTTTATGAGAAAACTTTATCTTTATCCTTTTTTTACTATGAAATTGAAGACCATGACATGGTGCTGGTGTTATTGATTTTTATGCTCTTTCTAATGTACCAACACTTTTTGTTGTTGTTATTATTGGTGAACATTTACTCGTTCTTTTTTTTGAGCTTTATGAATGTTAAATTTATTAATTTTTTTTTATTTGATAAACCGCTGTTGTTGCTCACAAATGACTTTACTGATTACTTCATTTGTTCAATTCAATAATATTTGTTTTTCATTTTCGGAAAATCTTTAGAAATATTTTTGGCAGTATGAATATTGAATGAATAATTTGAGTGAATAATTAATTATTCTATTTTTTTGTGAATGGTTATTTATTAAAAGAATATGTTGCCAATAAAATGCAATAATCATATTCAANAGAAAACAACTTGGTACATTTGGTCTTAGCTCACATGCACATACAATTAAAATGAAAGATTTATCAGGTGGACAAAAAGCACGTGTTGCACTTGCTGAACTTTGTTTAAATGCACCAGATGTTGTTATTCTTGATGAGCCAACTAATAATCTTGATATTGAATCAATTGATGCACTTGCTGATGCAATTAATAATTACAAGGGTGGTGTTATCATTGTGTCTCACGACGAACGACTCATCAGAGATACTGACTGTAATTTATATGTTATTGAGGATCAAACGATCAATGAAACTAGTGGTGACTTTGATGGTTACAGAGAAGAACTTCTTAAAAGTCTTTGTGAAGTAATTAACAGTCCAAGCATTGCTGCAAATGCTGCTGTTGAACAATGATTAATCTAATTGATCTATAGTTTAATTAAATATTTAACAAGATGCCTTGCAAATTAGAAACAACAAAGATTTTTTCAATTATATTTTTTAACACTTGATAGAAAAGAATTAAAAAAATACTGATAATATTTTAATTGTAAATTGACTGTAATAATAATAAAATAATGATGAAAGTTAACATATTATTTTTTTTTTTTTGATAAAATGATATAAATAATAAAGAACCTTGAAAAACAAATTTAATAAAAAAAAGTTAATCAAGTAAATAAAATATGATAATAATATAAAGTTGGCATAAATTATTGTGTTAAAAATAGAGGTTGAATTAAAAAAAATATATATAATATAATATGTTGAAAATGGACAATTAGGGGTAAAAATAATTGTTCCATACAAAAAATTATTTAAGAAAGTATTTTTATTATTGAACTTAGTTTTACAAAAATATTAACATTGACATTTAAATTTTCATGATTTCAAGTAATATAGAAAACAATTAATAATAATAATGTTCTTTTACAATGTCTTCGACTTGGTAATGTACTTTGTAGGTGTTTTTGAGAATACATTATGGAAGAATATTAAGAA
Source organism: Aphidius ervi (assembly GCA_015776835.1). Classification (NCBI taxonomy): domain Eukaryota; kingdom Metazoa; phylum Arthropoda; class Insecta; order Hymenoptera; family Braconidae; genus Aphidius; species Aphidius ervi. Next base: position 151,422 of record MKYW01000070.1, read on the forward strand.
TTATTCAATTAAAAATAAAATTGTTATTGTGCGACAAAAATTCGAGGTGCGAAGCTGTCATACTTTTATCACTAGCAGTCATTTTACATATCATCACTATTTTCAACCAACAACCATTGAGATTTAATTGACTTAGAAGCTTTTATTATTGACGAATTTTTTGTTCTTATGTGTAAAATGATACCATTTGTACGATTTTTAGTTAACTGATCAGCAGCAATAACCATGTCAATTGTAATATTGTTTATACCTTTGACACCAATCTTTGCAAGATCTGGGTTATTTTTTATAAATTGAATAATACCAGAATTAGTAAGTTTATGACAATAAAAACAATCCAATTCTTTTAATCCTCTCAACCTGATAATAAAGCTGTCTGAAATATCACGACACCCTACGTTTAGTTTTTCTAAATTTTTCAAGTTTGTTAAAGCAACGAGAGCTGTCTCAGTAATATTATCTCTGGTACCATTGATATTTAAACTTTTTAGGTTTTTACAATTATTAGCAATAGCAATAATTGTATTATTTCCAATATGTGTATGATTCAAGCTTAGATGTTCGAGATATTGTAATTTTGATATCTCATCAAGAACAGATGGAGAGGACAGGTCATCATCAATACCTGTCGGTACTATAGTGCAATAAGCAAGTTCTAAATGTTTAAGTTTTTTACAATTGTTTGAAATTGCAATTATTGATTCCTCACTGAGCTCCAAATAATTAGAATTCATTATTAAACTCTCAAGATTTTTCAACTCTGTTAACTTTTTTACAGCATTTCTATTTAATAAACCACGTCCGTTGACATATCTTATATTCAAGTATTTCACATTCTTGCAATATTTAACAATTGTATTTGCTAATTCAGGCGATAATTCATTACAAGGTAAACAAAGATATTCTAAATTTTGTAAATTTTTCCAGTTTTTGAGAGGAACTGTAGTTACATCAAAATCAAAAAATGGAATATCAAGATGTTTTAGATTTTTGCATGTACAAAAAATAGTGTTGAGTACTTTTTTAGAGACTTCCTTCTCTAAAGTACCTTGAATATCTATTTTAATATATTCCAAATTAACGAGTTTGTCAAATAGAGAAAACCCTAACTGTTTATCAGGTACTTGAATGTCAAGATGAACAAGAGTTGTTTTTTCTGCTATTTCTTTAAGAATTATGTTGTCTGAATAGAAGCCATTTAAAGTCAATTTTAGAAGTTTTTTAAATTTTTTTAAAGTCTGAAAATAATAGAAATTTATTTAAATAATTTATATTTATTTGATTGATAGTATTGTTTGTCACTGCAGGTGATAAACAACTAGTTGGTATTCAATAAAAACTTACGAAAAGAACGGCTCGTTTATCGTACCAGCGACGTTTAGAAAGTAAATGAATTTCATTAATTTCTTCTGGAAGACTATTAATTATTTCAAAAAGACTAATTATTTTATCATAGCGTTCCACTGTTATTTGAATGCATTTTAATTTATCCAATTGTGTAAATGCTTGGACAAAGTGATTAGCATTAATAATTAATGAATTAAAATCAACGTCACATTCAAGACTTGTTAAATTTTTACAGTGATCACCAACAAATGGCATGATACTTGAATTGCAAACATTTGAGAGAGACAATTCTTTTAGATTATTACCACATCTTGATAATATTTTCTCGAGGTATGATTGTGTCAACAACCGGTTATCATAACAATGTCCAATTGATGATTCACATTTGTATTTTTTAATGTCATACCAAGCGAGCTGACATGCCTCTTTCCATTTGGTACAAACTAGAATAAAACGTTTATCAAATTTAAAAATTAATAATAAAAATATTGATATTTTATTAACAAAAAAGAAACTTTATTTTGATAATAATATTCACCTTTTTCCATGTCCATCCTTTCTGGTATTGACAACAACATGATGATTTGTGCTAACGAGTCATAATCCAGTGAGTTGATGACGACTTTTGGATCCTTGTCATCCACATCAGATGTTTGTTGGTCCCTCTCAACACATTTTTTTTTTGCACTCATTTTGAGTGAACTCTAAAAATATATATTAAAAAAAATAATGATCAATTTAAATAAACAAAAATAACCATATAAAAAAATATATATTCCAAAAGATAGATCAAATAAAGGTTCATGATTTACCATCAACAAATCATCATCAATAAAATTATATTTAAAGCCAAATAATATTGAATGTCATGCAACATGTTAAAATACAATTGAAACACGTAGTTATTTAATAAATGTACTCGTTAAAATTATTAATTTTTATTTACCTCAATTGATCTTTTTGTTTTTCGGCGAATCATTACGAGTTAATGCAATAAATTTATACACTTGGTAACGTATTTTTTTTTTTTTTTTTCAAATAAATGTATTAATTTAATGCTGAGGGGTGGATGTTTTATTAGATTTATTAATTGAAATATTGTTTAATTATCAAGTTATTGGTGGATGAGGAATAAAAGTTAAGGAATATATTTCTGGATAAATGAAAATGAGGCCAAGTCTTTTAATATAATAATCAAAGATTTAATTCAAACTAAATAATCTACGTAAAGGGATGATTTTGTCGATGCTAAGTTACAAGCAAGGCAGTCAGAGTTAGACTGACGTTGCTGACGTTTTTACAAATATATCTCTCTAAATTTTATTTTCTGCCTTTTTTAATATCCGTGAAAAAGAGAAAATCTCTTTAATATGTTTACAAGGACATCGTAACATAACTAAACACTTAGAGGTAATAAAAAAAAAAAAAAAAAAAATAATATGGTTACCCTTGTACCTGAGTCCCAGCATGCATTTTTTTTTTTTCTTTTCACTATAGCGCTCTTGTTTCAAGTCTACCGACGAATTTTACCGTTAGTTACATACGGGAATGCACCCCAGCAAAAACAATTATTATAAACAAAAATAAAAAATTTAAAATAAATTTATTATTATATAAGTAAATCTACCTAAATTATTACAAAAAATTAAAACATAAATTATCAAAATTTTAACTATTACATGAAGCAAAAAAAACAAATAATAATACTAATATCAAATATAATAACAGAAATATTGATGAATCAAAAATATCATAGCTAAAAACGTTACTTAAAAAATTCAAAAGTTAATATTATATTATAATTTCAGTTGTTTGTCAACTGTTAATCATTAACAATACTAAAAATTATCATCAAAATTTATAACAGTATACTTTTAATAAAAAAACAATCATCATCATCAACAACAATATTTTAAAATTAAAAATACAATTAAATTTTAATGATCCATCCATTCATTAGTCGAAGCCAGAGTAAGTGTATCAGTTTATACTAATTTACTATCAATTGTTTAAGTTAATAAAAATTATTTATTTACAGATGATGATGAATCACTTGGAATCATTATTAATTATCATGATGCAGAAGCATTGATCATTGTTACTTAATTGTGATGTGGTGTACCACATGGAAATATTCTAGTCTTCTTGGTCTCGACTTAAAATTATTTTTTTCTAATATTTAAATCAATTTTCCTAACTTTTAACGACAAACTTTTTTTTTTTTTCTCAACAAATCTCTAGATTGTTTTATTTTAAAGAATTATTTTATAAATTATTTTATCGAATAAAAAATCTTAAAAGTCGAAATATATTTTATAATTTTTTTTATTTGACGAAGTTACTTAATAGGATTATTTCATAAAGCAACGAAGTATAGAGTAGAAAGAAAGAAAACCGTTAGGTGCATAAGCGACAAACTGAATGAATGCCTACAAACTTTCTAATGGCGCCCCATTTTTCCAAGAAGATTTTGTTTCATTGTCAATATTCTTTTACACAGTTTTTCTGAGTATCGACTTAAAATTATTTTTTTCTAATATTTAAATCAATTTTCCTAACTTTTAACGAGAAACTTTTTTTTTTTCTAAAAAATTTCCAGTTTTTTTTATTTTATGGAATTATTTTATTAATCAATTTCATCGAATGAAAAAAATGATTGAGTTTATTAACGTTTTTTGATATTTTTTTTATCTCGTGTAGTCAAACAACAAAAAACCTGATAAAGTAACAAAGAATAAGTTCTTAATTATTATTATCATTTTAACAAAGAATTCGAAAATTAAAAAATGAAATATACATATCCATATGATGCTCATGATGTAAGAGCATACTTTTTTCGCGAGAACTGGCCAAATGGCAGAACATGTTCAATGTAAACAATAATCTGAACTTTCAACTTTTTTCATTTGATGAGATTAATTATCAAAATTATTTCACAAAGCAACAAAATCTGAATAAAAAAAAAAAAAAGTTAGGCGCATGACGACAATGAAAGTATACGCAATTTCTATTGGCCCCGATTTTTCTGGGAAGGAAATTTTATTGTTACGGTTCTTCTGTTCGGTTCATCTCCACGCGTTTAATTGTTTTTTTTTAAGAAATATTGTTAAATTTTCAATGGGACCAATTTTTTTTTATATCAAAATACAAATAAAATTATTGTCAAATTATTATATATACAAAAAAAAAAATATAAATAACTATTTATGAAAAAACTTACCTTGTAATGAGGTTTTGATAGTATAATTTATTATATTTTTGTGAAAAAAATTTCGTAGCACAAAATGAATAATTTTTTTTACTCGGTAATTATCAAAAGCACAATATAATTTTATTTAAATCTTCACAAAGTCACTGTGCTTTATAGGCTTTATTAGGCAAGCGGGGTGAGTAGCAATTAGCACGGTGGCTG
>MKYW01000070.1:156987-278839 GCA_015776835.1 Aphidius ervi
ATCTATTGGAGTTTTACAAACTATTTTGGAAAATAACAATGGTTTGTAAAATTACAATATTTTTTTGTAAGTTTATGGAAATTTACTATATTTTGTACTAATATTACCAACTTTGAATTGTAATTCGACATTACAATACAAAACTGGGAGTTTTACTGTGCAACGGTGTTGAAAAAGTATTGTAAATTTACCAACATTTTTAACAGTGTATAAATCATTTAAAGGTGCAACATGTGTCTGATTAAGACAATTGCATTACATCTAGCTAGTTAAACATCCTGATGTTGTTGATTAGTTAATATTGATTTTACAATTTATTTGTTTGATAAATTAATACATTATTTATTTTTTATTTCAATTACCAGTTACCATTTTTGCTCTTTCAAAATCTAAAATAACTACTTGTTATATTTATATGTCATTTTAAATTTTATCAATTGTTATTTATGTATTATTTTGATTTAATAATATTAAAACGTAACAAGTCAAGTTTTACTTTTTTTTTATACTAGAAAATATAATCAAGATGATTTAATTTATATAAACAAGTTATATTCATGATATGTTTATGGGCAAAATGTGTTTCGTTAGTTGATTGATTAATGTGTTGATTCTGGCGAGAGTCCAGGTGAAACTAAAATTCTACAAACTCTCACAACAACTTTGGCTTCTTAATTAATATCAAAAAAATTTTTTACTATTTCTTAGAAAATAATTACATCCTAATATTTGCTCTGCTATTTAAAAACAACTTGTTTTATTTTTTAAAAAACTAAATCATCAACTAATATATTAATTAATCAAATTTCAAACTTGAATAAAACATTATCATTTAAATTCTAAAATTATTATTTTTCTATTGATAATTTCAAATATATTTATTTATTTTCAGATTCATTATTGACTGATCAAGGTGTTCAATTAACAAAGTATAACAAAGAGAGAGAGTGTGTTGGCCTTTTTTAAGATAAATAAAGATAAAAAATATTATGTGTGTAAATTTATAAAGTTATCCAAGTACAAAAGTAGCTGCTGCCAAAAAGGGTAGATGATAAAGTGAGAAAAAAAAAATAGAAAGAGTACATACCAGTCGGTGGAGAGACTGGGAGAGACAACACAGTAGAAAAGTCATACACACACAAACACACAACTAGAAAATACACAAAGTGATATGTGTGATGATGATGATAATGATAATAATATTGAAAAATAAATAATAACAACAGTGTAGTAATAATATATTTACATACAGTGGTTGATGGAGGGGATTATTATTAACAGTTTATAATTATAATTAAGTGTAATATTAATTATAATTTATATTACTGTGTATATTATATTATTTAAAAATTGTGTTTAAAATGTCGGGTAAACTTAAGAATAAAATAATAGATTTACAAGAACGTTTCATGGCGGAACAGGGTCCAAGCGACAGGGATGGACAGATTAATGATATTTTACCAAGTGCAACTATTCAATCACCATCAATAGTACCAATGTCTAGTCCAGTTAATAGAAGACCTAGACAACGTAAGTTTATTTATTTACAATTTTTTTTAACATCAATAATACTATTTTTTTTTAATTTATCTACATTTTTTTCAACTCAAATTTATCAATAAACAGGTTATGTTTTTTATATTTTTATTATTTTAATAATATATTTCTTTTATTAACAACAACAACAATAACATTATAAATATATTTGATAATTAATATATATATTTTAAATTAATTTTCAAGAAAAACATTCAATTGAGAATATAATTTTTGTTGTTTTATTTGTGTTTGACAGTTTTGGTCATGTTATTATTATTATTGTTTTTTTTTGTTGTTGTTGATGTTGATTAGATATTAAATGAATAATAATTGTAAATATATTTTGAATTTTAATATAGTCGATATGGGAACACCAACAAGATCAAGAAGACAATTAGATTTACCTGTACATCAAATACCTCCAAAACCCCATGACATTGAAGTTGAAACAAAAATACGTGAAATAATGAAAATGAATGGTATGTTAACAATAAATGGTAAAAAATATTTAACTGAAATGAAAGATTTAATTCATATGGGTGAACTTGGTAATGGTACATGTGGTCATGTTGTTAAAATGTTACATAAACCAAGTAATACTAAAATTGCTGTTAAACAAATGCGACGTTCTGGTAATACTGATGAAAATAAAAGAATAATAATGGATTTAGATGTTGTATTAAAATCACATGATTGTCCATATATTGTACAATGTTTAGGTTGTTTTATAACTGAATCAGATGTATGGATATGTATGGAATTAATGGCAACATGTCTTGATAAATTATTAAAAAAATCAGTACAACCAATGCCTGAAGCATTTTTAGGTAAAGTTACTGTTGCAACTGTTAAAGCATTATCGTACCTGAAAGATAAACATGGTGTTATACATAGAGATGTTAAACCTAGTAATATATTACTTGATTCATATGGTGGTGTTAAATTATGTGATTTTGGTATATCTGGTAGACTTGTTGATAGTAAAGCTAAAACAAGAAGTGCTGGATGTGCTGCATATATGGCAGTAAGTATATTAATTTATTATCAACTTGATTTTAATATTATAATTAATTTTTATTATAATATTTAGCCAGAAAGAATTGATCCACCTGATCCAACAAAACCAGCTTATGATATTAGAGCAGATGTATGGAGTTTAGGTATAACTCTTGTTGAATTAGCAACTGGAGTTTTTCCTTATCGAGATTGCAAGACTGACTTTGAGGTATTTTGTTTTTTAAATAAACAATAAATAAAGATTATTTTTTGTTATTAATTTTATGTTTATTTTAGGTATTGAGTAGGGTAGTTGAAGAAGATCCACCAGTTTTACCATCAGATGTTAAATTTTCAAAGGATTTTAGATCATTTGTTGCATCGTGTTTGACTAAAAACTACAAACAAAGACCTAAATATACTAAATTAATGGAACATTCATTTATAAAACTTTATGAAAATGATTATCCAGAAGAAAATATTTTAATGACGGATAGTTATCAATGGTTCAACAGTGTCATGCAAGATGTTAATCCAAGGTTAGTTGTTTATTTTTAAAATTGTTTAATAATATTTTTATTCTATTGGTGAATATTTATTTATTTAATTTTTTCCTTAGATTTGATTATTGATTTGTTTGTTTGTTGATTTTTTATATCTTTATTATTTTATTTTCGTATTTTTTTTTTTGTTTAAATTTTACTACAGTCTATCTTCTTTGGCATGATACTTTCAAGTAATTTTTATTTATTCAATTTGATGATTGGTTTTAACAGAGTAGTTTGTCTTTTACTTGTAGATATTTTTATTTTTTAATTTGTTAAAAAGTAAAACAAAAAAAAAAAAACTAACGGGTGTTTGATTATTAAAATTAAATTTATAAAAAAGAAAAATAGTCAAAATCATTGAGTTGAAAAAATTAAAAAATTTGGCTACGTGATTAAATTGTGTTGCAGCGTTAAGCTTGAGGGAGGCAGTGCAGCGTAGCCCTGTTTCCTTGTCCCAAATGCATCTTCCATATTATTCCTCATAAAAAAAAAATAAATATCTTTAATAAAAAACAAAAAAATCAAAAAAAAAAATTAATAATTTAAAAAAATAAATAAAAAAAAGAGATAAATAATTTTTAAAAAAATGTTATTAACGAAACGACACATCTGTGAGAAAAACACCCAAAAAGTCTGCCCGATTATCATTTCGAGTTGTTTGGTTTGTGCACGTGCCTGTTACACATCCCACCCTTCAAACCCCACTCATGGTAAGCAATATTATTTTTCATTCATAAAATTATTATTTATTATATTAAATTTGTTGTTTTTTTTTTTTTTTGTTTCATATTGCTTGTGTTTTTTTTTTGTCGTTACTATTTGTCCACTATTCATTTAAATTATATCCAGTGTCTGTCTATTTATCCCCAGTGTCGCATGAAAAAAAAAAAAAAAAATCTAACTCTCTAACTTCTACTAACTCTTGATCTAGCACAGAATTTTCACAGGATTCTTCATCAGCTGTGTGTCACATGGAAAATCAAAAAAAAAATATGTGTATAAATTTTTTTAATTTTTTTTTATTGTCTTTATTATTATTTCTGCATTTTTTATTGTATTTATTGATGTTTATTTATATTAAATTTAGTTACAGATTGATGAATAATGGAAAAGATATTCAGCCTGATGTAAAATCAATATTACCATTTAAAAAAAATGATGTATCAACATTAAAAATAGAATCAATATCACCAAAAAAATTAGAAGAAACAATTTTATCATTAAAAAAAATAGAAACAATATCATTACCACAAAAAAATACTGGTCATATATCACTTAAACAAACAGTTCATCAAAGAAGTCATTCAGAAACTCCAAATTTTGTTAATAAAGAATCACAAAATTCAAGTCCTTTGTTTAATCAAAGAGTTACGAATATTGATAATGGTAGTGGTACAAATGCTTATCCATATAGTCCTTATACTTTTAAACGTAAAGAATTTACAACTAGGCCATTTTCACCAACAACAAGTAAAGAAACAGTGACTGATCATGAAACAAGACCATCTTACACACCATATCGTCAGTATATTGACCAAAATCGTTGTGCAACAAATGGCCAAACAAGTTATAAAAATGATAGTCCAAATAATTTAGCTCAATCAAGACCTTATTCACCTTATCTTGGACGTTATGATGAACGTGATAAAAGTACTGATAGATGGCAAAATGAATCAAGATCATTGAGTCCATTTAAAAGAGATTATTCACCATGGAGACGTGAAAATGTTGATCCACCTGGTGTTATTCAACCTACTATTGAAACAAGTAAATATTCACCATTTATACAACATAGAAAATTTTCATCATCAACACAAAATCATCCACAGTCACATGATATTTATGGAAGTCCAATGATTAGTCGCAAAAGGTAATGATTTATTTATTTTATATTTTCATATATTTATAATTAATTGGGTTGTTTTAATTTTAGATTTCCATCTGAACCACCACCACCATTACCACCATCATCTACTTCACATGGTTCAACAAGTCCTCAATTACTTATATCAAGATTTGCACATCAACAAAAATTAGATGCAACAACAACAACAACAAATTCAACAGTTCAAACAAATTCAAAAGAATCAGCAAAAAAACGTTTTGCATCATATGTTAGATTAAGACTTGGTGGTGATAGAGCACCATCACCAGAACCACCACCAAGATTGAGTCGTGGTGAATCACCTCTTGCACTTAGAAGAAATGTACCTGAACAAACAGCATCACCTTCATTTCCTAGAAGGTAAAAAAAAAAGAAGAAAAACTCTTTGAATTGTTCTTTGTTTGTTGTTTAAATGATAATTATAAATTTTATGGTTTATTATTAAAGGTATGTCTCACCATCACCACCACAACCACCACCAAGAAGATTATCTGAAAGTAGTTCAGTACCAGGTAGTCCACAGTATGCACGTTCTCGACTTCATTATACATTAGAACAACAAGGTAGACCTCCACCTCCCTAACAAATGGTCATAACAATACCACCAAAATCAACAATGGTGCCATATTGTGATATTAATGAAGCAATATCACAATCTTCTCAATGCAATTCACATGATCCAAAGATAAGTTTCAAATGTGGCGCACTATTTTGTGGCGTTAAACCAAAAAAAACGTAGCACAAAATTAATCACAGGTGGTCTTTTCTTGAGATTTAAATTCCTGATAAATATATATTTTTTTTTTAATTATTATTTTAATTTTATATTCATTTTTGCAAAGTATAGATGAGTGATGATTCTATGAATATGACAGCAAAGAAATAATTCTTAAATATACTTATAAAACATTCTTTTTTTTTTTTTGTTTTTTAAATTGAATTTTCGTAATGCAAATATGACAAATCTTTTTAAGAAGTTTATTGTACTACGTATTTATAAATAATAAAAAAAAAAATTGTAATACGATGTTCAACTTTTTATATATAATTGTGAAAAAAAAAACAAACAAACAACAAGTTGGGATGCAAATCAAATCACGTAAATGTTTTTTCTATGATAAATGTTTTTTTTTTTTTTTAAATTAAATATTCAATCTCAGGTCATCTTGGTATGTTGATGAAATTATTTTTTAGTGCTGAAATATCTTTGATGATTTTTGTATTTTCTAGTTAAAAAAATGATAAGGAAAAATGTAAAATTAATTGTTTAACGAGACAAAGTTATGTCGAAATTTTCTTGCAAACAGATCCAAAAAAAAAAAAGTTATATAATTGTCAACTGAGTTTTAAACTGCCTAGATTTATTTCGGTCGTATAATGAAGACTCGATGGAGGTTCAAACTGCAATATATATATTTAGAAATTAAATTTTTGTACAACGAGGGAAACACATCTCCCGAAGAAATAAAAAAAAAAAACAAACCAAACTAAATGCGAGTCGAATGGTTAACAAGGAAATATAAAAAAATCATTTTAATTAATGCACAATTTCCTTAAGCCATTAATTAAAAATTTTAACAAAAAAAAAATATATATAAATATAAAAAATATTGTCGTTTGTATTATATTATTATTATTTAAATTTGTGAGTCAATCAACCTCATTGTCATTATTAATTTTAATCGATATTCATTTATTATTTATAAGTAAATTATGTAACTTTTTTCTTTCATCCTCCAATCAACGACAGATATTTAAGTGTTTATTCGTTTAAAAAAAAAAAATGAAAGAATTAATTGCAATGTAAATAAACTTATATTTATATAAATTAAATTATTTATTGTTTTTAATTTTATTCCTTGATGATTATTTTTAGTTTGGTAGCTGATTGAATTTAATTATTAATGAAATACGAGTTGGAAAAGTACGAGTGTATTGTCACGTTGTGTTGAGAATTTATTTAAATATTATTTTTTATTTTTTAGGCCACGTTAGTGGTGGTTTAAACAGCATCAACAGTCAAAATTATTAACTATTAAATAACATTATTGTTGTTAATTGTTTGTATTATAATTGGCACAAAAGTTGTTGATAAAATTCAACAACAAAGAAGAACTAGGATTGTGATAAAAATATATAGTATGTAGAAAAGAAAAGAAAAAAAAAAATAGTTGAGATCGTGCTCGTCCCTGAAGTCTGAACAATCAATATGGCCTCCGTTGATCAGGCTGTTCACAGGAAACACAGCTTGATCTTTCATTTAAACAATAAATAAACATACAATTATCCAAAATTTTACATCAAAAATAATTAAAATCATTAAGTAACAATAATAATCTAGCATAAAATATTAATAATAAAATATTTGAGGTTAGGTTTTTTTAGATACAAGAAGAAAAGTGTCGCGCGCGTTGTTAAACTATAAATAAAAAAAAAAAAATTGGTTGCCGAAGAATCTTTGGTTCTTGTATATTTAAATAATATACTCCGTTTTGTTTTGAAAAAAATTGCACAAATAGGTCTTTTTTTTTATCTACTTGTTTATTGTTAATAAAATCATCAAAGTACTTGATGAAGTGTAAAATAAATTGAAGATAAAATAAATACTAAATTATTATTGTGTTTTTTTTTTTTTTGAGTCATGATTGTGAGTAAATAAAGGAGCAGATTGTTGTTGTTATTTTTAAAAAAAAAAATAACATAAACAATAGAGAAATATTAAATTGAAAAAACCATATGAGATAATCATGTCTAGTGGTGATAAGAATTGTAATGACTCAAGTCGAGGGACTGCATGTTGTCCAGATGACGATTCTGAAGACGATGATGTGTCAACAAATGAGGTACCAAATGGGGTTAACGTTCAACAAATTCTTGAAAGTATGACAACTAAATTTAACAATAGTTCTAATAAAAAAAATGATAATAAAAAATTAAGCAACAATGATGATGATGATGATGATGATAATGGCAATGATAAATTATTAAAAAAGACTGATACAACAACTGAAAATAATAAAAAAAATTTGGAAAATTCAACAACTGATACTAGTGAAAATAAAAAACTTGTTTTTGATAATAATAAGGAAAAAAAAAATGATTCATCATCAAATGATACATTAAATGATAAGATAAATGATAATGATACAATTGAAAAACAAGATTCACCAAAAAAATTTGTATTGAAGTTTAGAACAATTACTGAAACAACTGATGATGGTAAAAAAACAAAAATATCAAGTTGTGAATCAAATTTAAGTCTAGTACCAGATGAACTAATTAATTGTGATAAAATTGGTGGTGTATCAGTTAAAATTGAACATTCAAATGATCAATCTGATGAAAATATGAAAAAAATTGATGATGAAGTTGTTAAAAATAGTAAAGAGGTTAAGTCTAAAAAATCACAACTTCAGGATACAACGAATGATATAAATAATAAAACAAAAATTGTTGATGATACAATTAACAATGGTGATGATCATAATGATAATCATGATGATCATGTTGATGATGATGATGACGAGAATGATGATAATAAAACAAAAAAATCAAATAAAATTGATAAACAAAATACAACAAATGATTCAAATGCTAAAAATGAAAGTGAAAATAATAAAATAAATAATGTTGATGTACCAGTTACAAGAAAACGTAAATATGCATGTAAATCACGTGCATTAATTGAAAGTGCACCACCACCAAAACGTTCATCAAGAAGATCATCAAAAGAACCATTTAGTGTACTTGAAAGTGCAATGGCAAGAAAAGAAAAATCATATTATACTGATGACAGAAAACCTAAAAAACAATCTAAAATTAAAAAATTACAAAAAGAAACAAATAATAAAACAAAAATAACACGTGGAGATATAAAAACATCAACACCAGATACAAGTTATACTGATATTAATTCAACTTTAGATAATTCAAAAAATTCATCAGATGATGATACTAAAAAATTAAATGGTGATTTTGATGATATGCCAAAATTAACACCAATGGTTGAACAAAATGCTGATACAAAATTAAATAATGATTCAATTAATAATGATACAGATATTGATAAACCTTTTTTACGTCCATCAACTAGTAGTAGTGGTAGTAAACCAAAACGTGAACGTTATAAAGGAAAATTCATATCTAAAAAAGTAGCTAAAAGTCTTTTACTTGAGGATAATGCATCATCATCATCATCTTCATCATCATCATCATCTTTATCTTCATCCCCGTCATTATCATCATCAACAACAACAACAACAACAACACTAGCAAGTACAACAACATCAACAGCTGCTACTGCTGCTGCTGAAGCTGATGATAAAAAAAATGATTATCTTGAAGGTAAATAAACATCAACTAATAATAATAATTTTAATTTAATTAATTTTTAAACAATTAATTTTTATTTTAGAACCAAATGTTGCAACAAAAAGAACACGTAGAAGTTTAATGCAAAGTCCAAGTCCAGCTGAAGGACAAGCATCAAAACCAGAATCAACAGCAATAACAACTGAGGTAAAAAATTAATATTAAATAAATAAATAAATAAACAAATAAATTAATAGTGTTTAATTGTTTACAGAATTATGTTCAAGATTTAATATGTCTTTGTCAAATACAATCACAACTTTATGTAACAATAAGTGGTGCAGGTGCACCATTATATTGTACAGCAACTGATTCAATTGATAATCGTTTAATTGGTTGTTGTAATGAAGTTGATAATGAAGATGTTACAATGAGAAGACCAAGTACACGTGTACCATTTATAATATTATGTCGTACACATAAAGAACGTTTACTTCGTCATAATTGTTGTCCATCATGTGGTTTATTTTGTACACAAGGTAAATTTATACAATGTCGTAATGGACATCAATATCATCTTGATTGTGATATTTTAAATAATAAAAAAGCAGTATGTCCACATTGTGGTATTGATAATGAAAAATCAATAATATTAATAACAATGTCAAGTAAATGTAAACCAGTATATATACCAACAAGAAAAAAAATAACAAAATTACCAACAGCTAAAATGAGTTTACCTGGTAAAGGTGATAATACAATGCTTGCTAAAAGATCACCATCATTACCATTAATAAGTCCAGATGATATTAAAATACCAAATATAACAATAAATCCAGATAAACCAGATCGTTTTACATTAATGAGCCTTTATACAGCTGTTAAAAATAATGATTTAGATAAATTAGTTAATATACTTGCATGTGGTTATAATGTAAATCATATATTTCGTGATCATCCACAACGTACTGTATTACATTTAGCATCACAATGTGGTTATCTTGGTTGTGTACATGTACTTGTACAATGTGGTGCACAACTTGATACAATGGATAAAAATCAAAATACACCATTAATGTTAGCATCATTAAATGGTAAAATTGATATTATTAGATATCTTATTAGAGCTGGTTGTGATGTTACATTAAAAGGTAAAGCTGGTATGACTGCATTACATATGGCTGCTAAATCAGGATATATTGATTCATGTAAAACAATAATATCTGAATGTAAAGTACCTAAAACACTTGTTGATAGTGTTGATGATGGTGGATGGACAAGTTTAATATGGGCTAGTGAATTTTCACATACTGATATTGCACGTTATTTAATTGATAAAAAATGTGATCCATTAATACGTGATTCAGAACAAAATATTGCATTACATTGGAGTGCATATAGTGGTTCATCTGAAATAACTGAAATTTTATTAAATGAAGGTTGTGATGTTAATGCTGTTAATGTACATGGTGATACACCATTACATATTGCTGCTAGACAAAATAGATATGCTGTTAGTGTATTATTATTAGCAAGAGGTGCTAGAATTAATGAAATTAATGTTGCTGGTGAAACAGTTATTGATTGTTGTTTAGTTGATGGTGATACAATGAATGCATTAAAATTAAATGCTAAAATTAATCAATTAACTGATAATTTGTCTGAAAAAACATCAAAAATATTAACAAATGATATATCACGTGGTAAAGAAAAAAATCCAATTCAATGTATTAATGGTATTGATAATGAGGATAAACCAATTGATTTTATTTATATTACGGAAAATTGTTTAACAAGTAATATTCATATTGATCGTACAATAACATCATTACAATCATGTCATTGTGAGGATCATTGTGGATCAGATAAATGTCTATGTGGTAATATTAGTTTAAGATGTTGGTATGATGAAATTGGTAAATTAATACCAGAATTTAATTATACTGATCCACCAATGTTATTTGAATGTAATCCAGCATGTGATTGTAATAAAATAACTTGTAATAATCGTGTTGTTCAACATGGTGTTACTCAAAGATTTCAATTATTTAGAACATCTAAAAAAGGATGGGGAATTAAAACAATAAGATTTATACCAAAAGGTACATATGTATGTGAATATGTTGGAGAAATAATATCTGATTCAGAAGCTGATCATCGTGAGGATGATTCATATTTATTTGATTTAGATAATAGAGTAAGTTTTATTCATTTATTTTTTAAATAATATTAATTGTATATTAATTGTTTGATGACTTTTTTTTTAGGATGGAGAAACATTTTGTATTGATGCAAGACGTTATGGTAATATTGCACGTTTTATAAACCATTCTTGTGCTCCAAATTTACTGCCTGTTCGTGTATTTGTCGAACATCAAGATTTACATTTTCCAAGAATTGCATTCTTTGCTAATCGTGATATTCATGCTGATGAAGAACTTGGGTAAATTAATTGTTTTTAAAAAAACATTTATTAACTTGTAATATTTAAAAATTAATTAAATTATTTATTTATTTAGATTTGATTATGGTGAAAAATTTTGGATAATCAAGTGTAAATCATTTACGTGTACCTGTGGAGCTCAGAACTGTCGATATTCTGAAAAAACAATTCAACTTACATTGGATAATTATCGCATGAAAATTCATCAAGAAGAAAAAACAAATACTTCTAAAGCATAAATCATTTTTTTTTATCTAGTAATACATTAAATTCTTATTCTTAACATTAATTTAGCTAGTGGCTTTTGGTTATTTAAATATGTTTATAAATTTTTGAATGAAAAAAATTATTTATATTTTAATAATAATCATATTTTTGCGTCTAATATTGCCATGTTATTTAAATAACAACAACTACCATTGATTATATTTTGATTTTTTTTTTCTTTTTTATTATTATTAAATTAAAAAACAATTGTAAATTGAAATATTATTAAAAAATTTAGAATTAAATAATCTAATTATTATAAAAATTTTACAACTTAATTTTATCTCAATTATTAAAAAAAAAAAAAAGATTTTTTTTTTTTTTGTTAAAAAACATGATTATTTTAATTATTGTAAAAATATAAATAATAATAGCAACTATTATTATTTAATATTGAAAGAATTTGCTCATAAATAAATCATAAATCATGATTATCAAATGAAAAAATAAAAAACAGTACTAAATAAGTAAAAAAAAAAACTGTACAAAAAATAAAAAAAATAAAATAATTATAGTATATATAATATAAAAAAAATACTTGTCAATATTATGAGTATCAATTTGTGTTTAGTTTAGTTTTGAGGACTAAAGTCAAGTTGAATACTTGTCAAGTGTTTCAAACATGCTATCGAGAATGAAAACTTTGAAATTTATGTATCCTCTAATAGTTTTACTAAAAGACCCCAAGCACTCAGTAGGTTTGTAGTTTCACCATATTATTATCAAACTTAACAATTGCCATAATTTATCAAGAGTACTATCAATAATCTTGTTACTCTCAAATAATATTATAAATATAACAAAAAAATTATTATATCTAGATTGGTGACATCAATGAATGAATTTTTAGGAGAAAAAAAATTAAATTAAAAATCAAAGAAACATGAAGACGTTGTTTCAGTGGTGATGACAATTGCTGGATTGGCTGATTTAAATTAAAGAATATTTATCCATTCAAAGGATCCAACTGATGCAATTGGATCCTAGATTATTATTATGTTTTTTCTTAATTAAATACTACTTGAAATTATGATAATTACTGTAGTTTTTTTATCTACTCAATTGATACTAAACATGATAGAATTGTATCATTGGTTAGCCAAGGCACTTGCGCAGAATAACATGTTACTTGAATTGGTTCTGGTATTTTTCATTTAAAAAATTGAAGACATCAGTTAGTGTAGCAACCGTGGAAGTGCTTACAGGGTAACACATAGCTGCGTAGTTATAATATTGTAGTTTATTATCAGTATTTACAATTAATAATATGTGGTTTTTTAAAAATTGTTTAAATTTTATATTTAAAGTTATTTAATATTGTGTGATTATTAATATAATATACCATTTTATTTTTGGTAAATTATTTAGTGTTTATTGTGTTGTTGTGATTGAAAATGATTGGTGTCTTTAAAATGTTACCTGTGGATATTTATTATTGTGTTTTAAATTAAAGGTGATTATTATTTTATATTTTTTAATTTTTTTTTGGTGATTGTGTAGTTGTTTGTTGGTGATGTTCATGTGGTTTTATTAAATACAAAAAAAATAGAAGATGACTATCAGCTGACGGATACATCTGGACTAAAACAAGATTTTTTTTTTTCATCAAAACGGCGAGGATTACGTCCAAAATAGTGGAAGGTAAATTTGATAATTTTTTTTTTTCAACTAGAAATATGAATTTTAAAAATTGGAGCAAACTTTCCTGCTGAAATTTTCTATATTTTTTTTATTTTTTAATTCATCGAAACATCATTTTTTACAGCTACAAAATTAAAATTAAATTTAATTATTTTTTCCCATAAATAATCTCCTTATTTTTATGCTGATTTTTTTTCATTTTATAATTTATTTCTTGGTTTTTTTTTTTTTTTTGTAAATAAATAAAATCATATTTCCGTTTAATGGAAAAATTGTATGTAATTTTTTTTTATATTTAAGGGGAGAAAATTGAGAGGTTTATTCATCAGTATTATGTAAATTTACATAATGAAAGGAAAACCTTAAATGTACAAGTTTTACATTTTGATAAATTAAATTTTTTTAATAAAATTCATTAAATTATTAATTGTATTCATATAAACTTGCTTGGTTTTATTGTTTTAGTTGGTTTATTTATTTATTTTTTTTATTTGAAACATCACATTGACATCTCATGTAAACGTCAACACAACTTGTTTCTTTGTTTGACATTTATTTATTATTTTTTTTTACCTACAACATGTCAATAAAATAATTTCATTAAAGTTATTTTCAATGATATTAAAAACCATGCAAAACTTATTATTTTTTATTATTATACAATAAAAATTGCATACTATGTTAAAAATAATAATCATGCTTTAAATATTCAAACTACTTATTTCTAAATTATACATAAATAAACAAATTAAATTTTTCATAAAAAAGTACAGAGTAAAATACAGAGTATCAATTTTATCAAATTAAGGAAAAAAAAAAGTTTATTATATATAATTTTCACTGACTTTGAGAAATTATTTTCATTACCTTATTAATTATTCATTCACTTAAAAATTGATTATTCTTGATAATAATAATAACATATAATAAATTAAAATAACAAATTAGTTTTTTTTTTTTTAAACACGATATAATTTTATCAACTATTGTTGACTATTGTTGACTTGAAGAGAGTAATATTTCAGATTTAATTGAATAATATATATTTGCGTTGAAATGAAAGTTGTTAAATTACATTACCATCCAATAAAATTTTAATAAAGTATTTATTAAAGTTAAGTTAATAATTAACAAAATATAATTAATTTGTTAATTTATATATTTTCTGCTTGACTGTGTATAAAATAATTTTATTATAATTTATAACAACACCATGAAAACTCAAGTACAAATTTAAAACAAAAAATAAAAAAATAAATATATTCAATCAATTTTTTCATCATTAAAATGAAAAATATTTATTGAAAAATGAAACAATAATAATTGCAGTCTTGTTATACATTTTTTTCAAGACCCATATATTTTTTTTACATCATTATCGTGATTCAACACTTTCAGGTACGAAATAATTTTAAAAAATAAAATAATAATCATTTTAATACAGAAAAACAATTATTTGTAATAATAATTATTTAAAAATATAATTTACGATTTAAATGGTATTGTGGTAAATTAAAAAAAAATAGTACTGCATAACAATCATATCACAAAGGTATAATATATATCTGCAGACCACCTAGTTCTCTTATTTTTTTTATATCGTGATTAAAGCCACGCGACTACACGTAGTTTCTAACACACAAGTTGTGGTGCCTTATATCGATTTTAAAATACAAACTAAAATTTTTTTTAAAATTTATATATACATGTAAATGCATACAACAATGTCTGATTGTATATACGCAATATAATTTACATGTATATATATAAACAAGTGTTTAAGAAATAATTGCAAAATTGATTGTTATACAATTGTTTTAATTTTTTGTTAAACACTGTTTAATTTTTATCAATGTTTATATATTTTTTCTACCTCAAATACTATAATGATAAAAAAAAAGATACTACTACTTATATGTAGCCAAGTTTCAAGGGTTTTTAAAGTTTGTGTTGTTGATAACTTGCAGGTAAACAACTCGAGTCATATATAGCATATAGACTTGAACGAGCCACACAATAATAAACTGTTAACCTTTACATATTGATGTATACAAATTTATAAAAAATTATATTATCTATGTATTAATTCTTTACAATGTTATTTTATTTCTTTATTACCCTGTTTTTTTTTAAAACAACTATTTACTCAATAATTTAATCGATAAAAATACAGCAAATTAATAAATGTTTGTTGATATTTTTTTTTTATTATTTTTCTTTATACTTTTATGGTAAGGTATTTTTCAATTATTTTTTATAGCTTTAGAAACTTGGATACTGAGATAAAGATATGTTCAAAACAGTAGTAATATATATTTATATATATATTGTGAAAAAAATATTTACATTCTTTTTATTTTATCGATACTCGAGGGAAAAATTTGTAGATTATGATAAGAAATGATAAATGTTTGTTATCGTTTTTTAATATCAACAATAAAAAATCAACAATTTTCAAATGTTTACAGATGGAAGTTTTTTTTAATTTTAATTTTTAACTATTTATTGTTAATTATCAAAGTTTAAAACATAAATAAATTAAACTTGATGGAAAAAAATAAAAAAAAATGTCTTTTTTAAATTTTTCTTTTTAAATTATTATAAATAATAATAATATATAAATAAAATTAATAAAATTGAATAATAAATTTATATAATGTACTCTTTTTTCAATTTTAATTTTTAAATTTCAAATATTCCCGCAAGTTATTATCATCAACTACAGTGCCATTTATGTAGTACTAAAATGGCAATAATAATAATAATACAGGTATTTGGCCGGCCATTTTAAGATGCAATGAGTCATTTGTAAACAAATTGTAATTGTATGTTTGGTTTGATCATCTTGCTGAATTTATCCTGCTGTTTATTGTCATTTATCAAAGTTAATCAATGGTAAGAATACAATTATTTGTTACTTAATCACACAAATAATACATGTCAATAATAAAAATTATAAATTTAAGTGGATTACATTGTTATTTTTTTGTTTTTATTAGCCGGAAAATATGATGCCCAACTGCGCTGTACCATTGTGTCTGTTGTATTGTCTGTGTCTTATTTTGTTCATCAAATTTCAAGTAATTCATTTATTTTATTTTAATACTTTTAATCATCATTATAATATACAATAATTTTTAATCGATTTATATTTTTCGGAAAAAACAAAAGCGTTGAGTCATTGCAAAATTTACACCATTGCAGTACACCATTGCAGTTATTACAAAAACAAAATGTTGTTTATTATTGAATTAATTAATTAGGGTTATCAGTGTCATGATATAAACATTTACATTTATTTATTTATGTAGGTACAATCATTCGTCGTCAATTTGTTTACATGAGCTTGACCAAAAGTGAATTATTTTTTTGTCATTGATGTGATTTTAATGACAATTTATAAATAATTTCATGACGTTTAATTTAACACCGTGGTGATTGTGTTATTTTGCAATTTTGAATAATTAATGTAATTCAGATTAAATGGTTTTAATCTCACTTAAATTACATCGATATTTTGACGATGTAAATTTATAACTGAATCAATTATTTTCTGGCTCATCAGAGTAAATTGATTATCTACTTTTGCATTTTTTTTACCGACATGTAATTGAAAATTTGAAAAGATTTTTAGTTGCTTTATTTATTTACATTTTTATATTTTATTTATATAATTTAATTTATTTTTATTTGAAATTAATAATGTGAATCATTTGAAGTAGCAACTCAAGTGTTTTATTTGTGAAAAAATAATACATTTTATTTTATATTTTAAAGAAAAAATCGTGATTATAATTAGACAAATGCTTTTACTAAAATTTTCATTTAAAATTCAAAATTTAATTATTAGTTTTATACATTTTTTTTTTACTTTTATATTTATCAACAAACTCTGACTTTTAAAGGTTTTAATTTTTGACTTGAAAAGACTGTGATTAAAATCATTAAGGCCAAACAGAGTAAATAATATTTATATTTTTAAAAAATGACTCACGCAATCACAGTTGTAAAGTGTGATTTGACATAGACTAGAGTGATATTTGTTGCTTTAAAATTTGACATGAACTTGCACGCACAGGGTAACAATAAAATCAAATAGAAAAAAAATTAAAATTTATAAAGTAATTAAAGAAAAAGTATAAAACAAAAAAAACAACGAGTTTATAGAAAATAAAAAAATGAACAAGCTTATGTCAACGTACAGGCTGCGTGTCGTTTTATATTTTACTTTAAATATTTTTTTTTTTATTTAACCATTACAACGAATGTCCCTCGACGTTTCAACGATAAAATCTTGAAGCTCGTAGAAAACTTTATTTTTTTATATAAAGCTTTTACACACACATTGCGTTTTATTTTAAAAAATATCTAAAAATTTTATTGAACCTGGAAATGCGATTGTCATCAAAACTGACATTCAATAAACAAAAAATTTTTAAATATTATCCAACAAAATTAACATAGTTGATTATGGTTTTTCGTATTTCAATATTCAACTGAATTTTTAGTAATTATTTTCATTTGAATAATTCAATCGATACACATGAAAATTTTCAATTAACATGAACATTTTTGTGATGAAAAAAAATGCTGAGATTATTTTTTTTAAATTAAATTTTGAGGTTTAATAAAAATATACAAGTATTGTGGAATTTTTGAGGTATGAAATTGAATATTTTTTCGTTTAAAAAAAAACTAATGAAAATACAGTGAAATAAAAATTTCTCAGTGTGTGAAATTTTGTATTCATAACTCTGCATCAAAGCTTCCAAATTATCTGAAAAAAAAAAAACAAATTAAAATAAATATAAAAATAAATCTTCAAAAGCAAAAATATATTTTTTTTATCGAGTCAACACTTTGATATGTCTATTGAATTTACTGGGAATTCCCTGGTGTCCATCTGTTGAACATGAAAAATTTTCAAAGTTCAAAAAAGAGGAGAAAGATTTTTTTTTTTTTTATTCATATAAAATCCAACAATCTCGATGGGCCAAGGTACATAAAGGGAATATAATATTTCACCTTGAAAATCACGAGAAAAAAAATGAAAAAAATTCAAACTTGCTGCATCGACGTTGCAGCTTTTATTTATTTTTTTTTTTTTTGTAGAAAATATTTTACCCTTGACTATGACGACGATATGAATTTGTACATAAACTTGCATAAAGTAAATTTTTTTTTTTAATTACTTCAACACTTGCCCTTTCATGTTTCTCTCTGACTTTTTCTGTCTGACCACTCATTGAGTTTTTCACTTGGTAAATACGACTCACTGCTTTAAAAAAAAATAATAATAATTTTTGAAACTGCAACTTTGTTTTATTTAAACTTAAATTTTATATTTCTAAATTTAATTTTTATAAAAAAAGTAATACAATATTTTTATTATTGTTCAAATACAAAAATGATTACTAAATATTTTTTTAAATATTTTTAATAACATATAAAAATGATAGTAATTATCTGTAAAATGAAATCGATATAACCACATTAAACAAACACACTTTTGAGCTATCATGTTCGATGTATATAGAATTGCAATGATGCTTGAGAAGAGCCATGTTTTGGTCAGTACACACATCCTGTCTGGTATCACCTTGATACACACTACTTCGTGATACTCCAACATATTCTAATCAACTCTTTGATGTCAAAGTTTTCATGATATAAAAAATTACTCTTGTTTATTATATATAAATCAGATAAAAAACTTTAATTGATATAATATTTCATTATACCAATTAAAACAAAAAAATTAATAAAGTTTAAAAATAAAATTAATACGTTAGAAAGCGCTCAGAAGTGTTGTTAATCTTCAAGATAATTTTATTTCAAGAAAATGCAATTAAGGACGAGTAAAATAAGTGTTCTGTCATCTGTATATACTCTGACTTCTTAGAATGATGAAAAAAAAACATCTTTTTCCGGGATAATAAACAAGAAATATCAAAGATTTATCTCAAACGAAAACTGTATATATATATTCTCGTCATTATTAGTTAGTTAGTTATTGTCACTGCTATTCTACTTAAGTTAAAAAAAGAAAAATAATATTATTTTTTATTTAATAGAAAAATAAATATGACTGCAACGAGTAGATTCTTTTTAAAAATCGTAATAATACCATTACATACAACAGGTCTAGAAAGTTAGCACAACCTTTATGGCACAATCACTTGTTACTATAATAGGAATTTTGTGCAAATTATGTGCAAATTATGTGCGGAATTATTAATTTTTGTGCACTTATATATTTTTCTTAATTAATAGTTGTGCTAGCTTAAAGCCAAGATAGCACAACTTTTTTGTTTATCAACGTAGGGGAGGGCTGTTAGGGCCATAATTTTTTACAAATTATGTGCAATTTAGTGTGTAAGTTTCAACTTGATCGGATAATAATTATTTTTGAAATTAATTATTTATTTTTACTTTTTTGTTTATTAACATAGAGGAGGGCTGTTGTGCCATCTTGGCTTTAAGGTAGCACAACCAGTAGCAAAAAAAAATAAATAATTAATTAAGGAAATAATTATTATCCGATCAAGTTGAAACTTAAACGCTAAATTGCACATAATTTGCACAAAATTATGGTCCTAACAGCTCTACCTTATGTTGATAAACAAAAAAAGTTGTGCCATCTTGGCTTTAAGGTAGCACAACCAGTAAAAAAAAAAGATAAATAATTAATTTCAAAAGTAATTATTATCCGATCAAGTTGAAATTTACACACTAAATTGCACATAATTTGCACAAAATTATGGCCCTAACAGCCCTACCCTATGTTGATAAACAAAAAAGTTGTGCCATCTTGGCTTTAAGGTAGCACAACCAGTAGAAAAAAAAAAAATAATTAATTTAAAAAATAATTATTATCCGATCGAGTTGAAATTCACACACTAAATTGCACATAATTTGCACAAAATTATGGCCTTAACAGCCTTCCTCTATGTTAATAAACAAAAAAGTTGTGCTATCTTGGCTTTAAGCTAGCACAACTATTAATTTAAAAAAATATATAAGTACAAAAATTAATAATTCCTCACATAATTTGCACATAATTTGCACAAGATTCCTATTATAGTAACAAGTGATTGTGCCATAAAGGTTGTGCTAACTTCCTAGACCTACATACAACTAGTATTAAATACAATGAAAAAATTGTTATTGTCTACAAAACTTGTATATTTGCACACAAATTAATACGTTGAATATAGTAACTAAAATTCGGTATATTGTTATAATTCCAAACTCTCCTCTTTTATTAATATAAAAATAAGCTTGAGCAGATTGAATCAATATGACAGTAATGATAAAACAACGAATACCATTTACTACTGAAAGTTGTCTTTTTTTTCGATGATAATTTGAAGAAACATCGTAAATACAAAGATTATTAATGGCTTCAATGAGTTGATTCTTTTTGAAAATCGTAATAATACTATCACACACAACTAGTATTAAATACAATAAAAAAATTGTTATTGTCACAATATCAATCAATTTAAAATCCTTTAATTTTTTGATATATTTGTATAATTGATATCCCCTTGTCACAAGACCAATGGTAAACATCAAGATTGAATATACAAGTTGCCATTTTTTAATAATAACTGAATGACCATTATTTATTATTTTATACGGAAATACACCACAAATTTTTGCCACGTAAAGAAATGTCTTGATGTCGTTCAACATTATTCATCGTTCAACCACTAACCACTTTTTTTTACCTACTGTCTCTTCTATCAAATTTTTGACTCTAATTCAACATGTTTTATATGTCAAAAAGTTATGTTTTCTTTTTTTTTTTTTTATAATAATATATTTATAACTAAATAATTAAATATCAAGTGTATTTTTTTCCGGGATAATAAGATTTCTCTCAAACGAAAACTGTATATATATATTCTCGTCATTATTCGTTAGTTATATTGTCACTACTATTCTCCTCAAATTAAAAAAAAATAAAATAACATTATTTTTCATTTAACAAAAAAAAAATAAATAAATATACAATAAAATTATTATTTTATTTATTTTTATTTTTTTATTATACAACACACAAATAGGTAGAAAAAAAAAAAATTCCACAAAAATTCATTAATTAGTAAAGTTGTTAAAGCCCAGAAGTGGATATTTAACAAATAAAAAAAATGAAAANAAAAAAAAAAAAAATGAGTTATTAGTGTGTCAGTGACTTTGCTGTCAACATATATATTGATAATGGCATGAATACTCTTGTGTGTTGGTTTATTTGGCAAGGTAATAAGGGGTGGTTTAAAAAAAAAAAATGATAGTAAAACCGAGTATAATAAAAGAGAGAGAGAGAGAGAAAGATATATAAGAAGAGGGTGTGAGGTTGTTGTGTTTTGAAGGTGTGAAAGTTGGGCGCAGGAAATTTTACCCTGAGATCTTTGTGCGATGGCATCAGGCTAAGCTATATATAGATATCCAGCCCCGGGTATCGATCGACGGACCCTTGTGCCTGGGAGTCCGGATTCAGTCACAATTTCTCTTCATTTCTTTTTTCATATAAATATATTATTTTTTTTCCTGCATATCGTTTTTAAAAATTTTTAAATATATTTATTTTAATAAAACATACATTTATATGTATCGTGAATAAATACAGATTTTATACTAAAAATAATCTTGGCTGTCCACAAGATGGTATTTACCTGAATCCCCTCCAGCAGGTATATAACATCTACAGGTATATACAATGCATCTTGTGTTATTATTATACAAATTTTATTCAACAACCATATTCTTATCTTTACTGACTTTCTTCTTCAATCTTTCTATTGAAAAATTATACATTCAAAGGTTTTCTTGATATTCCTTTGATGATATATCTCATAGAGCTTCATGAAAAATTTACGAATCATCTCTATACAAAATACATTTTATTCTTCTGGTAATTTCACGCATCGACTCTTGGTATTCCGTTTTTTTTTTCTTTTCAAATTGAATCTAACGGATTTTTTTATTATATCATCATTTTTTCAGTCAGGTTTTCATTTGTGTATAATTATTTAAAAAAAAAAAAGATAATCACATTGTAAAAGAATACTTTTACTAGATTTTTCAAGAATTCCATTTTGAATTTTTGCAAATCTAACAAATAGATAATGTCTTGGCTGTTTGTATGTTAAAGGAATTATTATCTGTATTATTAAATTATTAAAAAATTGTTCTTCATGTATTTTTTTTTTTTTTGCTAAATCATATCAAATTTATCCTCAGTATTATTTTTTTATAATACTACAGAAATTTCAAGTTGAAAAAATAACTCAAGTGAAAAAATAAAACATAAATTCTACGAAGAGAAAATCGCTGGTATTTTTTTTATTTTTATTTCGAATTGAATTTTGTCGAAATACTTGACACTCGACATTTCCATACATGATGAATAGAAAAATTTTCAAGAATCAAAAACTTTACAGAGCGAAGAGTTCCTTCTTTTTCTAAATTTTTTATCGTTATTTTGTTTTATTTTTCAAAGCTTGCGATAAGAGAAAAACACATATGAAAAAGCTTTTGGTTTTCCTTGCTTTTTATGGTGAGTGTAAGCAACAGATTTTACGGTTAAAGTTGTTAACTATATATAGACTACTTGACAGTGTCCAAGCTTTTATATTTTATTATTTTATATGAAACATAAAAGAACTGAGTGAAGAGAAATAACTTTCTTATACCAAAAATACATAAAGATTTTTAAAATCCTCGCATTGTTAGATTTAATTTTGAAAAAAAAACAACATATTTAAATAACATATTCAAATATTATTCATTGCTGTATTATAATTTTATTTTTTTATTATTTTTCGAGAATAAATTAAAGCAGTAATAGTACTAGTAGTGTTGTTGTTGCTCCGATTAACTGTAAATATTTATATTATCATTATTCATTATGAAATTGACGATGCAACGAATTATTTAATTAATAATCAATAATTATGCAAACTCACCGACATTAAAAGTGGAAGATCAACAGTGAAAAGTCCATCCAATGATGTAAAATATAATTTTTTATTATAAAAATACATGGTTGAACTTTGATTATGCTAGAAAAAAAATTTAATTATTAAAAAAATTACGATAACAATTTAAAAACTTAAATACCTGAACAGAATTTGATTTGAATTTAGTCCAAGAGTATGCTGAAAATATTTGTTCAGTGATTTTGTTTTCCTGAAAAGAACAAAAATTGTTTTATTTATTTATTTAATAATTTTTTATTATAAATTTTTACTTACTTTTCGACTTGTAAAATGACAAGTTATTATTATTAAAAAAATATGTGAACAAAGGATAAAAATATTTAGTCCATAATAATATTTAAGCGGAGTAGTAGTTTTGTTGTCTATGATATTTTTAAATAATTTATAAATTTTGTGTGTTAAATTTATTAAAAATGCTAATATCCATACAGACAATTGAACTGAAAAAATTGAATTAATTTTTTTTGCTGATGAAAATAAATTGTAATGTCTCCATCTTAGATCTTCATATGTAATTTTATTATATTCTCTGTCTATGTTGCTTGATGAAAACTGATCATTTTCTACAAGTAAAATCAAGTATTTATTATCAATTTAAATAATAGCTTTTATTCTTACCTTTGCATAGTATAGTAGCTTGTAATAAATGATTTAACCGTGTGTAAAGTAGCCACATTATACTACAAAACTTGTATATTTGCACACAAATTGATACGTTGAATATAGTAACTAAAATTCGGTATATTGTTATAATTCCAAACTCTCCTCTTTTATTGATATAAAAATAAGCTTGAGCAGATTGAATCAATATGACAGTAATGATAAAACAACGAATACCATTTACTACTGAAAGTTGTCTTTTTTTTCGATGATAATTTGAAGAAACATCGTAAATACAAAGATTATTAATGGCTTCAATGAGTTGATTCTTTTTAAAAATCGTAATAATACCATCACATACAACTAGTATTAAATACAATAAAAAAATTGTTATTGTCACAATGTCAATCAATTTAAAATCCTTTAATTTTTTGATATATTTGTATAATTGATATCCCCTTGTCACAAGACCAATGGTAAACATCAAGATTGAATATACAAGTTGCCATTTTTTAATAATAACCGAATGACCATTATTTATTATTTTATACGGAAATACACCACAAATTTTTGCCACGTAAAGAAATGTCTTGATGTCGTTCAACATTATTCATCGTTCAACCACTAACCACTTTTTTTTACCTACTGTCTCTTCTATCAAATTGTTTACTCTAATTCAACATATTTTATATGTCAAAAAGTTATGTTTTCTTTTTTTTTTTTTTGATAATAATATATTTATAACTAAACAATCAAATACCAATTTAAATATTTATCAAACACTCAGATATTACAGTGTATATTTTGTTTGCTTTTTGAAAATTTTTATTCAAAGTTATTAACTTCAATGACTGTCATTTTTATTTGACAATTAATGAGATTGTTCGAATTTCGATTTCTTTTAGTTCACACAATATATAGGTTTATTAAAAAATTATATTGTTGTTGAAATAAAATGTTTTTTTTTTCAGTGGATTTAAGCTAACAATTTGATGGAGTCAACTGTTTTAATATATGCTTTAAATTTACATCATGATGTTGTCATTATTTGACGAAAACATAGGTCAAGTTGTAGATGATTTTTTTAATGATGATTGCCATATACCAACGAGTGTATTAATTTAACAGTTAACACTAACTCAATCTCATCCTGAAAATTTAAAAAAGATTAATAAGTTTTTAACAAAAAAATTTATTCCCAAGTTTTTTTTATTTATTGAAAAAATAAAAAAAAACTATATCGATGGAAATTGAAAATTATTACTTTATTATCGTTCAAAGATTAAAAAAAATAAAAAAAATCCGATACTCCGGCAATTGTTCTTATTCGAACAGGATATAGACGGAGATGATGGAGCCTCGAGCTGCCAGACTGGTTATTTTATCCGAATCTTTTGTCATGTTAAATAGCCTGGGTTTTTTCGGTGGATTCTAGATGACCTATAAGCAAAAGAAAAAATCAATTTTACAGTCTAGTATCAAAGAAAATAATCGGATAAAAAAAAAGGACGATAAATTTTCCATCAATTTCCTTTTAATTGATCGGAAAAAAAAATACATATATAAAAGATTAAACTTTTATATCATTAGTACAAATTGTTGAAAAAAAAAGCTGCACATTTTTAAGAGTTTTTTTTGATTCTGTTCGATGTTCCTTCTTATCTTTAAATCCTCAAGATAAAAAAAAAATATAAAAGATAAAATCCTTTGTGTATTTTGTATTTTAAAATTAAAAAAAAAAAAAAAAAAATGGAAAAGCGTTTTACAGTGGATTATAAATTTATAAATGTGGTTGTTGATGAGTTTTATATTTTATTTTTACAATTTTACACATGCAATTATAGGAGCGACTGAATTTTGAATTTGAGCTTTAACAAAAACACGTGTTCTTTTTATCATCACTAATAGTTTGTCAACGTCAAAATAACCAAGACAATTTGAGTTTTAAACAACTTGACAGTTAATCACTGTTATCGACGGTATTTATTATTTTGTTATTTTAAACAGTATGTTTGAGACTTTCATTAACTTTTTGATACACAAAACTAGCTTTTAAAATTAATTTCCATCGAGGCAACTGTACTGACAATCATTAAAATTAAAATTTTTAGTTTATCATTACATAAAGTTTAGGATATAATATGATATAATAACGCTGTGTACTCTGTCATATATAAATATTATACCTTTTTTTTTTTTTTAATCTACTTGAGCATTTATCCTTGTAAAAAAGATGATTATTATTTTTGAAACTTTTTATCCCTCTATTTTGAAAGTGACATTTATATTTCGGGCTATATAACGACGTTATTCCCATCAAGACTTTTATTTTTATTTTTTTTTTTTTGTTTTATGTGATATTTATCTGCAGATAATTTAAGCTATCTTGAGCCTCGTATAGAGAAGGCAACATGCAGAGACTATATTTCTTTGATGAAAAGTTTTTTGATCTTGTTGATAAATATATTTTTTTTTCTTTTATCAAAATACGTTGTTATAAAAGTTTTTTGTTTTTTATTTTGGTTGACAGCTATTTTGCAAGTGTCGAAAATTCAACGAGCCAAGTTTTATTAGAAAGCTCTCTCTTTCTCTGCATTTTTTTTTCATTTTTTTCACCCCCACTGGGTTTATATATATATATTTTTTTGTATAACATAGATGTAATATACCTAGAAGTATGATTAAATGCCTCATAAACTCGGCTAGTTTAATATTGATGATATATATTTTCATATTTTTTTTTTGTATAATAATTTTATCTTGGTCATTTACTTTTCCTTTTTTTTTTTTCTACTTAATTTTGGGTAAAGAGACACTTTAGTCTTGTTGTACATGTCATTTTCATATATGAAATTTTTTAAAGAAATATATAAAATTTGCAGTTAAGTGCAACTGTATACATTTTATATTTTTTTATAAAAATATTTTGTTTTTTATTTAAAAATATATGAACAGAAAAAACCACTTGTTAAATTAATGCAGCTTTATATTATGTACTAGTTAAATTTTAAAAAGAAAAGCTTTTAAATTTGATATATAATTTAGTCATTTAAATTTTATTTCTGCAGTTTAATTTTTTCTTTCAACTTGATTTATTAAATCGATAATTTAAAATGAGCTTTTATTTTATTGACTATAATTTTTTAGTCTTGTTAAATTTATTTTTAATTGCGCAAATTAATGGTAATATTGAGTTATTATTATCGGTTTTATTGAAAGTGTACAAAGACCTATATGTGCATAAAAATACAGACAAACAATATATATTCATAAATCAACGTTAGACAGACATTAAGTTATAAACTTTAACCTTATAGAATTTACATTTTAAAAGTACCTTTGTAAAAGATGCAAAACACAATGCATTTTGTCGACTCGAATCGATACTTCCACCTGTTGCGATTTTCAACAAATTTTTATCCAAAGATATTATAATTTCAGCTAAATTAAAATGAAAAAAATATATTTTTATTATTTCTATTGATGAAAAATTAACATGACGTTTATATTATTACTTTAATATATTTTTGAAAGCTTTTATTTAAACTCTAATGATTCGTAAAATAATACTATGCTCTTATTGAAATTTCCAATACGATAATGGATCATGTAAATAATTAACAATTCATAATTGAAGCCATTAATAATCTTTGTATTTACGATGTTTCTTCAAATTATCATCGAAAAAAAAGATAACTTTCAGTAGTAAATGGTATTCGTTGTTTTATCATTACTGTCATACTAATTCAATCTGCTCAAGCTTATTTTTATATCAATAAAAGAGGAGAGTTTGGAATTATAACAATATACCGAATTTTAGTTACTATATTTAACGTATCAATTTGTGTGCAAATATACAAGTTTTGTAGTATAATGTGGCTACTTTACACACGGTTAAATCATTTATTACAAGCTACTATACTATGCAAAGGTAAAAATAAAAGCTATTATTTAAATTGATAATAAATACTTGATTTTACTTGTAGAAAATGATCAGTTTTCATCAAGCAACATAGACAGAGAATATAATAAAATCACATATGAAGATCTAAGATGGAGACATTACAATTTATTTTCTTCAGCAAAAAAAATTAATTCAATTTTTTCAGTTCAATTGTCTGTATGGATATTAGCTTTTTTAATAAATTTAACACATAAAATTTATAAATTATTTAAAAATATCATAGACAACAAAACTACTCCGCTTAAATATTATTATGGACTAAATATTTTTATCCTTTGTTCACATATTTTTTTAATAATAATAACTTGTCATTTTACAGGTCGAAAAGTAAGTAAAAATTTATAATAAAAAATTATTATTATTAAATAAATAAAACAATAATTTTATTGTTGTTTTTTTACATATGAAGATCTAAGATGGAGGCATTACAATTTATTTTCATCAGCAAAAAAAACTAATTCAATTTTTTCAGTTCAATTATCTGTATGGATATTATTGTAATTTCCAACGATAATGAATTATGTAAATAATTAACAATTCATAAATCCAAAATACCAAATTATTTTGTGATGCATAATGACAGGCTTCATGTCTATTAACTTGGCATAATAATAGATTAATTTTATGAAAACGTAAATTACAAAAGATCAAAATCATTCAAATAAAAATATATAAAAATTTCTATTAAATTAATTTTCAATTGTTAATTAAAATTTTAACATGTTATTCAAATTATTTTATAATAAATAAATAAATTATTAATATGAATTGAAATTTATTTGTTGAAAAAAAAAAAAAAATAATTAATAACTGTCAATATAAATAATTTCTAATAATATATATCGAGTAAATATGATGATAACATGTATCAAGATGATTTATTTCTTTTGACGATTTTATGGGAGGAACAGGGGGTGGGATCAATTGCCAACAAATTGGCATCTATTGATAATATAATAAGGTCGAGGGATTTCTATCATTTCATGATATCAAAAAATACAAAACCAATATAATGATAATCCAGGTGGTGTTTCACTTGGATGTGGAATGATTCCAGCAGGTTTTTTCTTCTTTTTTATATTTTCTTTTGTAGGTGATGGTGTTGGTTATGGTGGTGGTGGTTTTTTTTTTTATAGCATTAAAGTATCAGTCGAGGGAATAATTTCAAACGAACCTTTCTACCTTTACTCTATTGTGTCATGACATGAGCTTTTTTCCCCCTTGGAAATATATATTTTTTTATATTTTTTTTGTTACTTAAGAGGGTGACCTTTTGTATGATTCTTTTTCACCAAAAAATTCTTGATAGAAACGTGAAGATAAATTACACTATCTTTCACACCTCGAATCACTTGCCACTGATGGATTTTTTTCTTTCTTTTGTCTCTTGTGATTTAATAATTTTTGACTTTGATGCTAATAGTATCTGAATAATATAATAAATATATGTCATTTGGGGGGTTAAAAACAATGAGCTACTAGTGACAAATAAATTCAATTAATACAAAAAATTTTATTATGTTTTTTTGTGAAAATATACGAGTGTAATTTTGGTACTTTTAATTTTATTTATTTATATGTAATTGTATATCTAGTATTATATTTTTATTGCTTCATTTTCCTTTGCTTCTTCTGATGTTATCAAAGTCAGGAGTCTTTTTTTTGTTTCAACTGGAAATTGTTAACGGTATATATACTGAGGTAATAAACTTTTTATGATCTCAAGGTTTACGAACTCGGTAAAATAAATTTACAAATATTTTTTTTTTCATCATTTGTTATCACTTTCAAATGTCGTGGTACTTAAAATAAATATAAAACTAGTTTAACTGCAAATTGAAATTGAAATTTGTAAACAATTACAATTAACATTTGTTGATTTTGTAGTACAAAAGTTTTGTCGATTAGTACACATTTAAGGACAAAAAATTGAACAAAATAGTTATCGAAAAATTGCATAAAGTAGAGGTAAAGATAAGAATAACAAATCAATATTTACTTTTACCTCAAAATTGTCGTGCTTTTCCAAAGAAATTTGTTGAATTTTTGTTACAGTTATAGCCATGACAAAATCGACATACAAATCAACAGAGAAATTGTATATAAAAAGGAAATAGCTGAATGAGAACAGTCGGTCATTGATTTTCATAAATTCACATAGTTGCTTTTTCATAATTCTCTTTTACTTGTTCATCGTTAACTACTGTGTTGTTCTTCTCTATATGTTGATTATAGGTTTGACCGATTACCATCAGAAAATTCATCTATCAAAGCAAAATAATAATCTCTATACAATATTAACTCGATCAAAATAAATTTATAACTTATTCAAGTTTTTTTTTTTTTATTTACAAAACTGAAAATTTAATATTTTTACTTTTGTAAATTTAAACTCCATTATTATGCAAATTTTAAATGAAAATTTTGATACCGTACAAATCTTTTTACCTTTTTATTTTCGGTAATTTTATATAAAATTATTTTCAAAAATCCAGTAAATTTGATATTTTATTTTGCATATAATACTTTTGATTTTTATATATATACTAAAAGTGGATGAGAATAGAGCATTATTGTTTTATGATATTAAATATCCCAGTAGTACGAGTCAATGATATAGTCAACCCTCAATTTTATTTATTTATTTTACATAATAAATAAATAAAAAATATTATTACTTCTGTAAAATTTAACACACAGTTTTTGTATTGTTATGATTTTAAATTAATTATCCTAAAATAAATTAGGATTGTAAAAGTAATTATAACAAATATAGTTAATAGATATACTGACCAACTTGATGTGAGAATTTTGGATCAAGATATATGTATATATTTTGAGGGTAAATTACTTTTCCCCTTGTTTTTAAATACATTGAAAATATATATTAGTATACAGCTGATGAAATCATCAAAGTTTGGGTGTATAATCTCCCAGTATTATCAGTAACTTTTTACACTAAATTCTCTTATTTTATTGTTATCACAAAATATATATACACGATGTCAAACTTTTTTTCTTTTTTTTTACTTTTATACAACTTTTTTTGTTTCGTAAATGAATTAATGAATTCATTTTTTTTTCTTTTATTTCATCTTTGTATTTTATTTTTATTTTCTTTTTCAATTTACTGACACTTTTTGAATATACATGTATAAACAGTTTCATGTGTATTTGTGTGCTCGGTTGACCTGGCATTTGAGTGTCGCAAAATCGATAACTGATAGACTTGTTGCTTTTCTCAACAGATGCCAAGATCAAATTGTTTCCATAGCATTCACAGGATTATATTCTCATCACACCAATAAATTCAAATAATCATTGTACAATTTTTATTATTATTATTTTTAATTATTTAATTATTTTTTATTCTTGTAAAATATATATTATCAACATTATTTTTAACTTTATTATTTTAAAAATTGGTTTCATTTTTTTGAGGCATTTAATTTATCTCTCATAAGATTTTCAGGATATATATTTGATAAAATGAGTGACGTAAAGCATTTAGCAAATATTTGATGAAAAATATTTCCTCGAATTCTTATTGAATTTTTTTTTATATCTTTTTGATACGTCAAATGAAAGATTAATAATTATTTATCAGTTTGAAATTATATTTGATATTTATTTAGTATAGAAAGTTTCAACTATCAATAAAATATAGAAATTTAGAAAATTTAATTTATAAATAGCTTATTTAAATTTCATATTTTTAATAATAACATAGTTTTTTTTTTATTTTAAAACTTATAAATTATAGAATTTATGTGAATTTATTATTATAATAAATTTTCAAAAATTGTATAAATCTTTTTAGTATTTTTTCGGTTCATTTTTTCACTGTAAAATTGTTAAACATATATTGTTTTTATGTCTAGTAAGCGGATTTACTTGATGCATGTATATCCTCATGATAGATAGAAAAAAAAAAATATTTAAACATATGAAAAAGTATTTTTTTGTTCAATGAGCTTAACTAAAAAAAAAACGATGATATTATTAAGAATAGAATAAAATACTTTGAAGCATTATTGAAAAAAAATCAAGTAGATATTCTCAAGGATATCTGGTGTTCTTATAAATAGAATTATAAAAATATTACAAAAATTATTATAATAAACTGAGAGAGAGAGAAAGAGAGAGAGAGTGATCCAGTTTTATCATGATACTAAAACTCGCCAAAATTTTGATAAATAAATTGCAATATACATAAGATTATCATTATTTTTTTTCAAATTAAAAACTTCATATCCAATGAATAATAAATTCTAATTAATTTACAATTATTATTATTATTTTTCAATCAAAACTTTATTTAACAAAGTTTTTTTAACTTTAATCTCAACTCTATTAAATTGACAATAGTTTTTCCTTTTTTTTTTATTAGATACTGCAAAAAAAAAATAAATAAATAAAAAAGCATATTAATTGCTAAAAAACTTGTTGAATAATTTATAAATAAAATAATCTAAATTTTATAAATTTAATAAAAATTGAAATAAAGATTTTATATTTACAGATAAATGAATATTGAATGTAAATTTTGTAAATTACTATACAAATTTGATATTGACAAATAATTTGAAATTCATTTATTAATTGATGAATGACTTTTTGTAAATGCAATGTATCTAACAGACTGATTGGTACATTGGAATATTGAAGCAATGAAATTTCATGTATAATCAATGGTGCAACAGATGTGACGGTCAATATGACATTAACTTGACTATGAGTACATAACAACTATCAACGACTACTTGTTTTATCTATATATACAAAAATTTTATTTATATATTTGCAACTAGGTCATACTTGTTTAATGTGTTAATGTAAATTATATAATTATATTTAATTTTTAAATTAACCTATCAAGTTGCTTTTGAAGTTATTTGATTGTTTTTATCTTTTTCTTTTTTAAATATATATTTATAATTATTTTTTTTACATAAATAAATAAATAAATAAATATATAATTATAAATTTCAAATGCTAATGTCAATATCAATGAAATTGGCAGTGGCAATTTATCAAACTACAATACTGGGTTAACAGAATATACTTGTGTTTGATAGAAGATGCAATGAGAGGATTAAAATAGGGATGTTGATGATGATGATGTTGATGATGTTGTGTTGTGGAATATGTGTCCCTTTGTACATGAAAGGTACATAAAGCTGGACATGATGCTATTGTAATGATACATATTCGATACAGCCTTATTGTGGCTCTCACATGATAATCTAATCTACCTTTTGAAGAGGGCTTAGATTGTGATCCATCGTATACATTTAATTTTTGACTTATCATTGTTTTAGTATATACATACATCATTTAAATTATTTTCTATTTAAAATAAATAAATTAATTTCAATTGTTTTGTCAAATTAAACAAGTGTACAATCTATCTTTATATTTTTTTAAAAGTTTTTTCTCATCAAACTTTGTATAAAGAATTACAGTTTTTTTTTTTAAATTTAATCTAGACTTTGTAACTTGGTTGTTTAAATCGTAAAGTATGCTTGAAATTTTCGAGATTTTCTAATGGAATGTGAGAAAACTTTTGAGTAATACTTACCCACTTGAATGAGACTTAAAAATTTTTAAATATTTATTTATTTTTAAACAGGCTGACATTTTAATTCTGTCAATATCAATTACTAAATAAATTAACAATTAAAAATATTAAAAATTTAATGAAATTACTATTATTTATCACAAAATGACATGCGTTAATTTTATTAAATTGACTTTTCATCTTTAATATAATTATATTTTCACTCAATGATAATGAATTTTCCAACGTAAAACAATTTTAATTTAATTATGTTGATTTTTAAAAATTATGTCAATGACGTTGTTTTAAAAATATCATATTACCACTTGAAAATATGATGGAGAAAAAAATATATAAACGAGCATATGTTTGAATCGATAGTTTTTGATGTGTATAAATATGCAACGCAAAACTTTATCTATTCTGAATGAGCACTTCAACAAACGTTCTCGATTGGTTGACAACAGACTGATAATTTGCAAGGCCAAATGTAAATATATATTTATAACGGGCAATAAAATGGAGAACATTTAAAAAATTACCAAAAATATTACAGGCATTATTTGAAAAAAATATATTCAATTATATTTTTAATTTTTTATGTGATTAATTTATAAATATATATTAATTATTGACGAGGAAATTCAATCAATTTGAACCTATTGAAGAAAAAATTAGTTACATTTTTTTCATATAAATTTAAAATCATTAAACTGAAAGAAATCGCTGAAAATTTTCCGGGTAATTTCTTTTCTTTCGTGTGTGGTTGTAAGAGAATAAATTTTATTACAAGAAAAATAAGATTATCTATTTTTTTATCATCATAAATACATGATAAATTTAGTAGTTCTTTTTGTGAAATTTTTTCATTTATTGATTGTCATGTTGGTATTCATGTCGGGTGTAAAAACTTTTGTGTACAAATCTATGTAATATACTTTTTCCTGGAAAAAAAATATACATCATTCTGTATTTTATTATTTTTTTTATCTATATATCTAATCTGTATTTTGAAGTAAGTAAAATGAAAAATAAAATTTCATAAAAGCTTCTAAATATCATGACCATTTTCAAAATAAAATTTGTTTTATTTTTTTTCTTCTAATCAGAGAATTTTTTTAGTTGATATATTTTATATATGAGAATTTTTTGTGAATGTTTTTTTAAAAAATAGAGTTCATTATGCGTCTGACAGTATTAACATCATCATCCCTTAGGATTTATTCGAGTACGACTTAAATCTACCAATGACACCACGTTTAAACTTCATTTATTTTTTAAGAGACAATTTACGTTGAAGTAATTTACAATTCATCCAGAACTTGAAAAAGATCTTATTTTATTTAAACACCATAAATATATATATATACATTTTTTTTTTATTTACTTTATATTTTTTATTTTTACTCAGAGTTAATCCCCCTGCCTGTACAATAATAATGAGAAGGGAAAAAAAGAAAATTTCTTTCGAAAATAAAATATTTTATCACATCATAATTAGATTTTTCGAGTCGCAACATTTGAACTCCCTTTGGA
Source organism: Aphidius ervi (assembly GCA_015776835.1). NCBI lineage: Eukaryota > Metazoa > Arthropoda > Insecta > Hymenoptera > Braconidae > Aphidius > Aphidius ervi. The sequence continues at coordinate 192,285 of MKYW01000070.1, forward strand.
TTTGTGTGTATTTCATTGGTTAAATTGAAGTGACAAAAATATTCCACCGGAGAATATCAAAATAAAAATGAAATAAAAAAAATTATTCGATAAATAAATAGAAAAAGTTGAAATAAAAAAAACTAAATAATCAAGTTTAAAAATAGTATGTTCAATGATTAAAAAAAAAAAATGAACATTGATATGAATTTTAATGAAAAATAAATCGATATATTTTAATTTTTAAAAATATTTTCATTTGATTACACGTGATTTGTTGAAAATATAATCACCATATCATAAATCAAATAAACTTTGTTGAAAAAAAATCTATATATTCATTGAAAGCATTGGAAAGTTTTTTTTTTTTTACTAAAAATTTCATCATTATATTATGGATGGCAAAGTGCTTCAAGTAACTTATGGAAATTTTGAAACAAATTTTTTTTAATTTTATTTTTATGAACGATGAAAGAATGAGGAAACTCTAAGTGGGTTTCTGGGGCTACTACGAAAGTTTGCCAGTTGAATAGTAAATTATACCTCAGAAATTTACAAGATATTTTTCATCGATAAAATTGTTTTTTTTTTTCATTTAAATTTTCACTCTTGATCTGAGCTTTTTTATATAAAATAAAAAAATCCATAATATATAACTTAAAAAAAATATTAAGTTTTGTTTTTTACTTGATTAGAGAATGAAGAAAAATCTGTTTATTACTCGAGTAAGGTTTTTCGTTAACTAATTTGAGAAGCTTCAAGCTTGAAACGTGTCGAGAATGTATTTCACCGCGGTGAATCGCAAATGGAATTTACAAGGTAAATTTTCTCATCCGAAAGAATGATGAGAAGGTGAACAAAGTATATATAAAATGAAAGAAAAAAAAAATTTTAGTCAACGCCTTCCAGGCATGTTTTATTTTCCCCAATTTTTATTTATTTATTTTGGGTTTTCGGCGCGTTATATTTTGTACCTCAATTTTTTTTTCAAAGACGATATTCATATAATAATAATAATACCCACAATATAAAGTCAAATTGTGTATTTTGACTTCCAACCAATTTGACAAGAAAAGAAATGTATAAATTGATTTCCATGTCGTCCAGTTATATTTTTTTTTCGCCCATAAATTATGTTCTTATCATTTGACTTTTCATCTTTTTATAAATTGAAAAGACAAAAAAATATTTACCAGATCTTTTCTATACAAAAAATAAATGCAATATTCTTTTATATACAATTATTTTCTATTTTTATAAAAAAACAATTTAATGGCGTTGAAAAAAAAAAAAAAACGTCATTTAATAAATGTCGAATTGATAAAAAAATATTATCTGTAAAAATACTTAACGATATTTCATTGAGACACTGTTCCAGTTCAATGAAAATAAAATACAATTTAATAGAACTAACTCTTGTCAATTTCACACAGCTTAAGCCATTGATTTCACCTTAGAATACAAATTGTGTAAAACGACGATATTTCAATTGAGAAAAAAAAAAAAAAAAACACTATTTCTTGAAAATTTTTATCAATGCTTTTAAATTTTTTGTTATATACTCACTAGTGCATCATTGTACAACTTTATTTATTATTGTCATTATTTTTATTATTATTATTTGTTAGTTGTTGAATTTTTTTTTTTTTATTTTTATATTTTCATCAATTCCCATAGGATAGTTTAAACCCCTCGGGATTTTCATGAGAATCAGAGTCCGATGAATGTGCCTCGGGGTTTGAATTTATTTTTTATTTCTTCGTTGGGTTATCCTTTTTATTGAGCTTGCTTGGTCATCCCCTCTTGATTTTTTATCAAACCCATTTGATCGTTAATAATGTCGCTAAAAAAATTCATTCACCTACGCAATGAATGTCGAAAAAAAACCTTTGATTTGTTTTTTTTTTAATTTTCTAATTTAATTTCTTCAATCAGTTGAAAAGATCAAAATTAAGGTCTAAGATAATTAACGATGAAAAAAGTTATTTAACTCGAAATAAATATCCTAAAAGAATTAAATAATTTAAAAGTATATTTTTTTTAAAAAAATACATTTATTTTTGGCACGTATGTATTTATTCTGTCATGTATTTAAGTACGTGTTCAAAAACAAAATTTAGGTAAATGAAAAAACTGTTGCTGCTGCAATCTGTATCACAGAGAAAAAAAAAATAAAATTCAACAGATGCGCAACAGTCGAGAGTTTTACCTATGTATAAAATTTTCTTGTATTTTTATTTACAAATAAATTTTAATTTAAAAAAAAATATAAATTAAATGAACCCTTTTTTGATCTTAAAAATTAATTATTTATATTATTTAAAATAATTATTAATAATTTAATTTTCTCGTCAATATATTGGCCAACATTTTTAAGAAGAATTTTATCTTATAAAAAATAAAATTGAATAACTTTCTAAAGCTTGATTAAAAATGAAAATTTGAAATTAACATAAAAATAAAAATAAAAATCATAATACAATGAAATTATAAATTTATTTGATTAAATAATACAATTGATTGAAATAGTAATAATAAAAATATAACAAGTATAAATTGGTCCATCAAGGACAAGTTACAATGATGGCCGGGACAATGTAATTGAGATAATACGTAAACCGTGAGAAGTGCCTAGCAACAGGTTGCTATTGGAAAATTTCAATAAGACCTCAGCGTTGTGGTGGCTTTGTTAAAATCCAAAATGAAAGTTATCGATATTCAATAAAGATGTATCTCTCAAATAATAATAATGATGAAAAATTTATTTACATATACAACCAAGATCTATACAATTCAATTCAATAAATACTTGGTAAATTTATGTATATATTTATTAGAATTTCTATACTATTCATTAGTTTGAACTTTTAACAAAAGTATTTTTCTTTGATTTGATTTCCAGTCAGTATTACAATTGGTTTAATTATTATCATATTGTGTTTACTAACTACGTGTTGCAATTTGATAAGAAGATTTAATTTCCTTTGAATATTTCATCATGAATATATATTGTTTATTTTATTTTAATTGTTATATGAATCATCTTTGTTGTAGATCTTTTTCTTACAAATAATAATCAATTGATTTTGAAATTTATTATTTATTTTGTATTAATATTATTTATCTATTTAATTGTTTATTTTTCCATGTGATATATAATTAATTAGTTGGATATGCAATTGAATTTTTTGAATAATTTTAACAATAATTATTTGTTGATATTTATCACGACCCATTTTCAGTTGGATTCATCCATTAAATTAATTTACCGCAATACGATTATGATTATATTTAAACACGTTCTCTTCGTGTTTATAATGATGGTTTATACAATTCTCATCAAGGTGAACAAACATGTCATCACACCAGTTAAACTTCTCGTCATGAATATAAATATTGAATATTATTAATTCATTAATAATAATTTAAAATATTTTTTTTGTCAAAATTAATACAAAGCCTTTTTTTTTGTTTAATTTAAAAATGAAAAATCATTTTTATTTTTTTTATTATTCACTTATATAGCTGTGTTAATTAAAAATAAAAATTTATCACAAAATAATTATTATTATTTATTGTTTTTTGATAACTAAGTCTATAGAAAAAAAAGCTTTCAGCTAATAGAAATAGAGTTTTTTATTTTTTAATAACTGTATAGCAATTTTTTTTTTTTTCATTCAAAATTTTATAAAAAATTTTTAATTATATTATTAAGCTTTCATCATAACTTGTTTATTGAGTTTTATAACTCCATAAATGTAAATAAACAATGTCTATATTTTTAAATGAAATTATCAAAAATTTTTAGTTAAAAGTTTTTTTTTTTTTTGTATGCTATTTACTTTCAACCACAACGAAACAAAAAAAAAAAAAAATACTGGGGTAGTTATAAAATGAAAATGTTGACATGATTGAAAGGATGAAAAATAATTTTAATTAGTTTGAACGATAATGACATGCAGTTTAAATAAATTTTTGATAATACTGATACACATGTGCAAACACATTCGTGACAAGTGCATTTATCAAACTTGATATATTATATATTTAGCAATTGTATATAATTAAAATTGCATTCAGAAAAATATTAATAAACACAACAATTAACTTGACAATCTCGTGAAAGTGTTCTACACATAAACAAAGTCATCATAATAAATTATGGTAGTTATATCATTTACCAAAAAAAATATATACAAAAAAAAAAATGAATCGAAAATTAAAATATGCATTTTCTCTCGACATTTCTCTTGCTGCATAACGAATATTTTTTCCTATTTTAGCATATCCTCTTGACTCTCAAGTATAGGAAATAGAAAAAAAAAAAAAAAGTCTGATGTTAACAGGCTAGCTTATCGAAATCGATTTACTGTATAATAAGAACAAGATGCTTGGTTGAACATGGGTAAAGAATTTTGTGTTAAAAAAAGTTTTCTTTTTTTTTCATCTCTTTGCTTAGTTTGTTCATTAATATCATGATGCTGTGGTATACAGATAAAAGAGTTTTAGAACCGACGAAACAAGAGGAAATTATAGCGAAAAGAAAAAAGAAAATTAATAATATGCGTGCGTCAAAAATAAGGGAGATTGTATATTACATAACTTTATTAAAAATTCACTGTTGTAAATTACAGTTTAATAGTTAATTTATAGACATAAAGTTTAAAGAAAGCCTTTTTTTTTTTTTTGGTGTATTTCATTTATAAAATTATAATTTATGACATTGTTTTAATCTAATCAACTACTGTGGTCGTTTAACATTCCATATTTAATATTATACTTTGCATAAAGCTCGTAAAAAAAAAAAAGTTGTATACAACAAAATTAATTTTTTCCTGCTCAATTGTTCTATATTATTATATTTTATTTTTTTTTTAGTGACTTTAAACTATTCTATAAATCAATTGAATCGTAATAATTAAAAAATGAAAAGTCAATTAAATGCTTGACTCAAATTAAACAGTTCAAACATTTTCAAATAAATGGACTTTTAATTTTAACATTAGGATTGCAAATCCAATGAGCTTTTAAATAATTTAATTTTAAATTTTTTTTTATATTGTTTTGTGCAATTTATAGAAATTTCATTATTTCTGTCGATAATAAAGTTTTATGAATATTTTTTTTTAATTTCTATATACTTGCTACAGTTTCATAAAAACTAAAGAGTTTTTTTTTTTTTTCCAGCAAGAATACGATGTTTGATAGGAAATAAAAAAAAATATATATATAAAATTAATAAAGAAATAATAAAAAAAAAAAACTTTTCAAAGCACAAGTAAGCTTTGTGGTTTTCTTCCATTAACAGGAAATGAAAAAAAAAAAAAATATATATACGTTTATTGCACGACATTAAGGCGATATATTGCACGAACTTTAAATCGCGTGACTTAATGCACCTCGTCAACAATTATACCAAGATTAAACAAGTCAACCTAGCCCAATTAATTCTTTGACCGTTTTACTATATTTTTTTAACCCTGGAGTTCATAATTTGTCCGAGAATTTTGATAATAATACTCATTTAATCGTCAATTCATGTCTTCACGGTATACGCTGCAATAATCAATCACATAAAAAAAACAAAACTTTTAAATTTGATGGAAGGAAATTTAAAAAAAATAATCAATTCCGATTCGTTAATAAGTGGTTTATTTAATTTAATTTATTTTTTTTTAATTTCAGGATGCTGGGCAGCGTGGGAGGCCGGCATGTGTCTACGCGTCGACGAGGCAGTAGCCCGCTGGTGCGTGCAGGTGCAGGCCTCAATCCACATGGAGCACTTGGTAATGGTATGTCATCAGATGCACCAAGATATACAAGAAGACGTCGTGCAGTCACAACCAGTGACCACAAAAGCTGTGCTCTTGTACAAACACGTCTCAAGCTCGGTGACATTATGTAAGTCAAACAAAAAAATTTAGAGCTTTTTCTTAAATTTAGAGCTTTTTTATCAACAAATCTTGTCTATATTATCAAATGGTACTGTAGAATAATGGAAGAAAACTTTATTTACCGATTGAAAATATAAAAGCTCTGTGCTTTTGATAAAGTAGAAGCTTTTTTTCAACAGCTGTTAAAATACTAAACATTTATTTTCATTATCGGTAATATAGTATTATCAACTAATGATAAATACAATTGCCTAATTTTTTTTAAGCACATTTATAAAGCTTTATATGAAAATTATGATAAAGCTTTATTCAAAAAATTATGCAATTATTATTAAACATAGAAATACACACGAAATACTCAATTGAACAATAACCTCCTATCAACTTTCATCGATTAGCCTTCGATTGTTTAGTTTACTTTTTTTTTTTTTTATTTTATTTAGATGCACGGTCTGTCGTTGCCCGATAGCCAGAGTATAATTGGAATTTCCCTTCAGTGGGCGTTCTTCCCACTTGGCCCAGATCGCTTACACACCACTCCTATACATACAATATATATAATAGAATGGAATTTTACGAATATTGAATTTTTTTTTCTGGTTTATAAAAATTTATTTAACTTTGATTTTTGTGAATTTTATATATTGCCTTTGGGCTTTTTGCTCATATAACCATTGGACAGTCGTGAACAGAAACTGTAAACTATTTTTAACCTTTGATCTTCAACATTCAAATACGACACTGAGCAATGGTATATTTATTATTGCTTTTTTTTTGCTTTTTCATTTATACTGACGTATTTACAAAATTATATACATATTGAATTTTCATTTGTATATTTTCATTTTGATCATAACAGACATTTTCAATTACTTGATTAAATAATAATATTCATATATATTTCGTAATAATTAATTTTATACTTTTATAATAATTTATAAATACTCAACTAATTTGAAGTACTGTTATTATTATTATTTTCATCATGGCTAAGTTTGAAGCATTTATATTATGAAAAACTTTTTTCAAAGTCTGATCATTCATCTTTGCCAAGTACTATCAAACTGGCTGTTAAACTCAACTGACATAAACTTTACTATTATATACATCTTGCAATTCACATCTAAAACTAGATCTGCAAGCAAAACTACTGCATGTTTTGGGTGGATAACGGGGTAGAAAAAAAAAAAAAAATGCGCCAGCAAGGAGTGTCGCGATGCAGAATCGATTGGATTCACCAAAAAATCCCCTCCTAGTTTATATATCGAATTGAAATACAAAAATAAAAAATTTTTAATTCTTTAACAATTCATTAAAATATTATATTTAAATTATTTAATATCAGTTAATTTTGAGATACCTTATCGTCACATAAATAAAATTCATTTAGAAAAAATAAAATGAAATAAAAATAATACAATTAAATAAAAATCAAAGATAAAAATAAAGTTGTATCTGTAAAGACATAAATAAATTACAAGTGTTGATAAAATTTTTTGGAGATCTAGAGTCGACGGACTCGACTAAAGTCTCGAGTCGACTCGGAGGCGCCTGTTTTCCACTGCTGCCGCCTTCGTGAATCAATACCCGCATTGCGCGTGCCACCTCTCTTTCTACCCCTAACAATTTCTATCTCTGTTTTTTTCTCTGCGCCTTGTTCACCCCTAAAAGCAGCCAACAGTACCACCACCACCACCACCTTTATCATCATCATCGTCGTCATCGTCATCGTCATCGTCACCACTGGCAGCATCATCGTTCATGTATAAAATATACATCGCTTTGCTTTTTCTCTTTCACCGACACAAAATATATATCAACACATCATCAAGTTATACACAATTTTCACCTCTGTATCCTCTTTGACCCTCTTCTCAATTTTCTCTCAATCTTTACATATTATTTTCATCTCTTTTTGTCATACAATTTACGAATAAAATAAGTAATGTTAAATTGGAATTTTCTTTCTTTCCCTTTTCTTTCATTTGTTCTCGTTAGATTTTGTCACCTTCATCTTGAGTGAAAGTGATGAGTCGAAGCATGTTGATCTCCCTTTGACTATCAACAATATACAAACAAGCAATTTCAAAAAATAGAAAATACTGTCGACTTAAACGAAAAGAAAAAATTCATCCCTCTGTCAATTTTCTTTTACTTTTTACGAGTCTAGATAAGAAGAATTAAAGTCAACTGACATATACTATTATTTTTCCTGGAATGGTTTTATTAAAAAATATATCATTTAACTAAATGCATTCATAAAATGATTATTATTTTTTTGCATTTGCAATTTTTTTCTGTATATCAGACTGAGTTTTGTAAAAAATAATGGAACCTCATCCAGGTATAATATATCTTTACGACTTTTTTTTAGTGTTATAATGATCTAAAGAGAAAAAAAAAAAATATATAGATAAAAATTTATTCGAATCGGTCAAGTGGTTACCGACATATTTACACAGTGAAAAAAAAAAATAAAATTTTTATTATTCAAGTTATGTAAAGGAGTATCTCTTAAGTACTCGACCGATTTTGCTGAATTTAAACATGAATTTAAATATGCAGTCAATGGCTGACGTAAGCTTTATGTTTTTAAAATTTGAACATTTAAATTTAATATGCCAAGTATTTTATAAGTTATTGATTGAATAATTAACAAATGGTATTTTTATTTTTTCTTTATGGATGTTAAATAGATGAAAAATAAATATTATTAAAAATGTATTGTATAGGTCATGGAGTTTTAAACTGTGTTGTGATAAGAAGATATATAAATTCTTTTATGCTCAGACAAGCCCCTCTGGTCATTCTCGCAAGATCAATAGATGATTTCAGGCCATATAAAATTTCATATGGATATATTTTTATTATTTAAATTAAATTTTTAATATTTAGATACAAGAATTTATGTTACAACAAATTTTTCTATTTTATTTTATTATTAATTTAAATTAGACCCAAAATTAAACTTGTAATATTTGTTGTAAGAAAAATTTACGTGCAAATATTTCCAAGTTACTTTGAAAATAACAACTACTTCAAAATTAATTATTTATTTATTATGATAGAAAAAAAAAACATGACATATTTATTAAGTTAATCAGTACAAGTGACAATTGAAATAAAAAATTTTTATTGTTTAAAAAAACAAAGATTACAAAACGTTTTAATTGCAATTTAAAAAAAGAAAAAAAAAAATAATTGACTTTAGAAAATTAACGACAGGTTAAAATTGATTTACAGTATAGTGAAGGTATATTTTTAAAGTTCAATATTGAAAGCTTTATAAGAAGAAAAGCGAAAGGCTGTCTTTAAGTACTGAAATAGTCCCTTTAACCATGTCAATATAAAGGTCGATTTTTCCATCCCTTCATCAGCTGCTGAATGTGAAAAAATTCCCTTTTTTTTTATTAACTTTTTATACATCTTGCTTTCTTTTTTTTTTATTATATTTTTTATTGGTTTTATATTTTTTTTTCTGTCAATTTTTATTATTATCATCTTGAGATCATGTAAAGGGTTATTGAATTTTAAAGACCCTTTTGTCGATGACCCACAAAATTGTCTATGATTTTTTCTATTAAAAAACTTTTATATATTTATTTTTCTTATAATAGTACATTTTATTTTAATATATTCCTTTGATTTTACTGAGTTAAGTGATCAGTATAAAATTAATCGATCACACGTTTGGCACGCGCATTTAACAATTGAGACGGTAAATCGATTATTTCTCTCGTCCTCTATTCGTTACGTAATTAGATTTGCATTGGTAAAGTACACGTCACTCACTAGAACTTTGACATTTTATCATTTTTATTTTTATTATATTATTCCTTTATTTATTATATTATTTTACATGATGCAAAATTAAAACACATAATTTTTAAAAGCCATCATAATTTATCTTTGACTGTACTTTTTTTTAAATTTTATTTATTTTGTAAATAATTCAAAATTATTTTATAAAAGTTTTAGATATTTGGTAAAATGTCAAATTTTTAAATCATGTTAAAGGTCTTTTTAAATATATATTCAGGTAAATGTGAAAATTTAATGAAATTAAATTTATCGTTTTTATCAAATATAAACTGTGCTTTGTGCGTCGTCGCTCTTGGTAAAATTTAATTAATTATTAAAAAAATTGTTAACATGGTTAATTATGTTTCGCTCGATGATCTATATTTTTTATTAATATTTATTAAAAAAGTATAAAAGTACTTGGCTTATTTTAGTATAACAAGTGTTGATAAAACAAAAATATATTTCACTTTATTAACTTTTTCTTATTTTTACTTTTGCGAAATATATTTTTTGTCATTTTTAACTTTTTTTTTCTGACCAACTCTCAAGGCATCGTCATCAAAACAAAAGCTTTTTACTTTTATATATATTTGTCAGTTGAACACGCTGACAAAACTTGGCAAAAAAAAATAGTGTAATAATGTCGAACAATTTTTTTTGAACTTTAAAGCCTTGATGAAATATGAAAAGCATTATTTTTATTTTTTTTCGTTTTTATTAAACTTCAATCATCTGTTTGCCCTGGGAAACAACGAAATTGAGTGATTTGCATATGCGGAGTGTGATATTCAGAATTGAGAAAATTTCCATCAACTATATATAAATGAAAATACACACTCACTCACTCGGATCATATGTGAATTTATATTGTGAACAGATCTCGTTGATTGAGTATACATTCGAAAATAATAATGACAAAATTTAAAACAAAAAAAAAATGGCTAAACTAGATAAGTAGATCAAACTATCCGATGTAAAAATAGAATTTAAAAAGTGCTTATCGTAAAATGAATTTTTATTCAATTTTATATATATCTTTCTAGATTTTTTTTATTTTTATATTCAGCATATCTTTAAAAAGCAATCTTTTAAAAAAGTGCATTTGAGTGTTGAAGCAAATGGTCGGTTAGACTTTTGTGTTGTTGCATATAAAAAAAAAATATGAAAGGCAGTTTATATGACAACTCTCTGAAATGAAGATAAAGAAAAAAAATATATTTTCTTCTTTTTTTTTTACTATTTTAATGTCGGTTTTAAATTATAGGTTTGTTGGGAAGAAATGCTCTACATTTTAAGATTTTTCTTTGGTCTAAAGGGTCCCATATCATCTCACTTTATGAAACCATTCATCGACCAACTCGATCTCATCAAGAAATGAGTCTTTTATTTTTTTTTTTTTTTAGTTTTTTTATTTTCTTTTATCTATTTTCATCTGTCAACAGTAGTAGTGCACCTCATTGCACTTATTGTCATTTCAGTGGCATATTTCTCAAAGTCGTTTTGTCTTTGTTCCACAAATATTCATTCAAATTTAAAAAGAATAAAAGTTACATAAAAGAAAATGAATTTTTAAAATTAAAGAAATTGCTTTTATTTAACATTTTTTTTAAATTTTTACTAATATTTAAAAAATAATAGGTCACTTTGTAATTTATATTTAAAAATTGTTTTCTATTAATTTGGAAATTTAATTAAAATTCGTGTCAATCTAGTATTAACTGACGTATTTTTTATAGCTTTTTTTATTCCAAAATTCAAAAAAAAATAATTGCTAAATTCAATTATAAATATTTTACCAAAAATATCTGGAAAAATTACAGTCAAAGTTTTAAAGACGTAAGCCATGCAAATTTTTAAAACAAACACAAAATTACTTTGAAATAATAAATAAATTATATGCTCATATTATAGATTAAATAACAATTTTTTTTTGTTCTGATAACTAATGATAACATTGCGACAAAATATTATTTAAATATCAATAATTAGTGTAATAATTTTTCAGTCATAATTTATGACTCATAAAGTATAAAAAAATAAAAAACACGCAAGGTTTATTCTAATAATATCCGAGTCATTTGCTAAAAGTTTGTCATGTCGATAATATTTTTATTTAATTAGAAAAAATAAAAAAAAATAGGTAATACCCAATGGGAAATATTGTCCTCTGATTATTTTTAAAAATTTCAAACATTTTTAATATTTTGACAATAGGCCGTCGTGTCATGTTGAGTAATATTAACTTTTTTTTTATTTTTTATTATTGTCAGGTTGTTTTTTCATTTTTTTTTTTTGAAATCCCAGACATAATTTCCTGTGGAAGTAACATGTCCGGTTAAGTTATCGGTGGGCTGTGTCCATCTTTCTCATTTTTTCATTATCTCTTTTGTCGTAAATGTGAAAATCTATATAGTGGATACGATTATCAGAAGCATTTTGGTATATAACGCTAACGGAAAAGCTCCGTTTCGTAATTTCCCTAGGAAATAGATTTCATTTGATGGATATTTCCCAGCTACGTTTTACTCTTAACTATTAGCATCATTGCTATCGATTCTTAATTTGATTTTTATACTCAACTGACCGTGTTGGACCATTTTTAAATTTGTAGTTTGCATGATTTAATTATTGTTCACCAATCATTTTAATATTAACTATATTTATTTAAATATACGCCCTTGATTTTTGTGCTTTTGGGCTACATATATAATTATTATAAAATCTAACTAAATTTAATGATAAATTATTAATGTAATTAACAATTATAAACACTATTAATTTCTTAATCCTAAACAACATAATTTTCTTCCTCTAATAAATATTGCAAATAATTATTTTTGAAGATTTTTAATGATGTTAATTTTAATGGCAAAAATTTTTAGACTCACTACGATATAACGGTAAATTTTTCAATTTTTAATAATACAATATAAATTTAACATCAAATAATTATATAATTAAAATAATACTATAACAAAAAAAAGTATAAATAATCTTGTTTTTTTTTTATTAAAAGAAAAAAAGCTTTATATAAATTTAATAGCTTTGTAATTTACGAGATAACCATTCTAAACTATCCTTACAATATTTTTAAAATACAACTCAATTTATATTTAAATGTCCAATAAAATATATCGAATATAAGATAATAATTTATACAATCGAAATTCAAGTATAGCTTATTGAGATAATAACAATCAATCAATTGTATAAAATGTAAAATATTTTTAATTAATCGTACAATTTCCGTGATTTAAATGAGCATGAAATTATTTTAACATTGTCATAACTTAAAAGTAAAATAAATTGGATAGGAAGTCATGGTGTGTATACAGGAAATTTTTAAAAAAATACATAAAAGAAATAAGGAAAAAAAAAAAAATAGCGTGAAAATAGACAATAAATATAAAATTGAAGGGTATATGTATAACAAAGTGTGTGTGTAGATGTTTGTGTGTTTGCATGTCATCATGCAAATATGCCATTGTAAATATATATAGTATCTATGCGTAGAATACATATTTTTTTTCTTTTTCTATTATTTATATATATTTTTTTATTTTTTTTTGTTGAATTGTATGTGCCGCAGTGTTTATTCACAGTGAGTATACGTATCATGGGGATTGGCTATGTGCAAGAAGGGGGGAATGTATGGTAAGGGTGACAAGTTACCACCCCAGTTTGTAGTGGCAGTCAATGTACGATATGGTGGGGTTAATGCTGATACACAGGGGTTGGAATACGGTATCTAGGTCAACCTGCGCCCAGATCCAAAAACTCGGTCAAGTTTTTCAATACCTGACCGATACGAAAATTAAAAATTTTTAATTATAATTATTCTAAATAGTCAAGCATTTGTCTGACAGGATAAAAATGATTTTTTAATTTTTTATTTATATTTTTTTCAAAGTAAATTATAGTATATACACTTTGTTGAAGGAAAAATATTATCTTGTCATTGAACTTTATAATTTAACTTGATTTAAATTTAATGTAATTTATTTTAATGCTGTTTTTTTTTTTATTTTATATTATGTTAATGAAAACTGTCGCTGGTATTGTCAAGATATTAATATACACAAGTAGTCCAGGTCATTAGTGTGCATAACATGAGAATTGAAGTAGCTCGTTTTTTCTTATAGCATGTGTATGTGTGTAAGAATAAAAAAAGTTTTGGATGCACTGACAATACGTGTACTTGGAACTTAAATTTTTACCATCATAGAATATTTAAAACAAAAAAAAATAGAGTTAAAGAAAAAAATAAAAGTAGAATAAACAGTGAACAAAAAAAAGCAAGCTACTGTTAGTTTATTTATGTTTTGTAAATTGTCACTGTTTATCGATTTGATTTTTTTATGCCCCAAAAGATTTTGAAAGTATTTGAGTGAAAGAAAAATAGACTATAAATAAAACGTAAGAAAAAAATGCGTAAAATAGTAAAAAATAAAATGAAAATAATATAAATTTATTTACATTATTTTATAGCTTGTAATTGTCAATTGTTTTTTTTTTTTTTTTCATATTTTTTATGCTTTATTTTTATGGTAAATAATTGTACAAGTAAATTCAGATATCGATTAACCTATGGATGGGTAAATGTAGGTAAACGACGCGCGACGAACAAGTTGATAACAACAAACCCGACCTCCGTAATTATCAACAATAATGAAAGCAAGTAGATATGAAACCGATAACCCTTTACAAACATTATTTAACATCATTATAATTTATTTTTTACAAGCATCAATATTATAACGAGACAAAATTTAATATTTTCCATTAAATCGACAATATATTTATAAACAAATTTAATTTTTTATTATTGTTTTAAATTCAATAAATAAATAATATCATAGAAATATTTAAAATAAGATAATAACTATCCATTAAATTATTTAAAAAATTATAAAAAAAAAATATATATATATTATTAAGTAATGAAAATAAGTTTTACTTATGGACAGGTGAATAACAGGTAAATCTATGGAACAAAGAATATAAAAATATATATATAGTATGAGTAAAAAAAAAAAAATCAGATAGTAAAAAAAAAAAAAAAATTGAAAAAATAAAAGAGTGAGAAAAAGCGAGGAAATAAAGGGAAGAAAAAAGAAAAAAAAAATATATATAAAAAGATAAGAGGGAAAAAGAGGGTGGTGGTGGTGTATATTTGAAGCATCTAGATTGAGGGTGAAGAGGGGATAGGCCGCAGGGGTCACCGAGTGCGCTGACCTAGTGTCCCACATTCGCCCGTTCCAGCCTTTCCAAAGTTCGCCTCGCACTACAAAATCCCACGAAGCCCCAGCGGTCACCCTCTTTTTCTCCTCCCGTACCCCGCTTCCTTTATTTTTTCATTTTTTCATTTTTTTTTTTTTTTTCATTTCCACCCTAGCACAACTCGTCCTCGTGGAAATGTCTCAGCTTACTTTTCCCTCTCGATCTTCAAAGCCTTCTCCTTATTTTTATTATTTTTTTTTTTTTTTCATAGATTTTTCTTTCTGATCCTTGTGTATTTTTTTTTTTTTATATACAGTCCAATGATAAAAAAATATATCTATAATTTACTCAAGGGGTTGAATATCAACATCTTTCTTTTAACAATTTTTTTTTTAATAAATTTTTTACAAAATAATAAATAACATTAGAATTTAATAAGATCAAAATTGTTTTTCTCTGCAATGCTTAAATTTAAATTAAATATGATGTCGTGTTAAATGCACTTGCAACAATTATGCAGTTAAATTTGAAATTTTTTATTTTAAAAAACTATAATTTATTTATACATATTTATTATTTTTTACATTTTAATTCTTGTATGTATATATAAATTCTTTTTTTTTTTTTTGTTATTATAAATATTATTTACATTTTGTTTTTTATTTAGTTGAAAGGGCACTGTGAAATTTATAATACAACCCTGTATGTCTTAGTACCTTGACTCCCTCATTTTGAACATGATGCGCATGCTTTAAAGCCCCTCTGCAATATCAGTTATATATACATTTATTTATGTGCAGCCTCTCTCACTAAATGAAGCTTCCATCTAAACCAATGTATTTTTTTCATGCTGCTCCCTGGTGGCATCTGGTGATGTGTCACTAGACCAAACTATTGTCAAAATTATTTCAAAATAAGCGCCCAATTTTTAACAATATTTACAATACTCATTTATATTTATTTATTATTTTTAATGGCATTTTTAATATAAAATTTTTATTACTATCATTAAATAGCTAATAAAAAAATATAAAATAATTTTTTTTTTTCAATTTTATTTATCAAAAACAATTAATTATTATCATTAAAATATTTAATAAATTTTATTAACATTTCATTTCATGAAAAATGAAAAAATTTTGATGTAAAATTTTCGTATCAAGTAGTAGAGCTCCACGTTTTGTCAGCCATGTCAAAAAAATATAAATAAAAATATTTAGTGACGGCCCTGAGTTGGTTGGATCGTTTTGTGCGCGGGTGCAAATAAAAATGAGTGAGAGGATGTACATGGGGTTGCGATATCATGACTGACAATATAATAAGTTAAATAAAGATAAAAAATAAAATGCAGAGTGAAATAACATGCACATATATAAACACAGACAAATACATGTACTAAAAAAATCAGACAAGCATAACTTGGTATAGAAAATCGTGGCAAGGAGAGCAAAGAGAGGGTAGTTTTTTTTTTTTTTTAATTTTCGATGATAGTGGTGGTAAATTGAACGAGAGAAAACGTAGTCGAGTGACTGTCCGGCTGTGGCCACGAGCTTTATGCTCGCGTAGGTAGTGAGTTTGACTTATTTAAAAATAAATAAATAATTATTAAAATATAATTTAAAATTACAAAAATAAATACACGCATTATCTTGGTTATTTTAAAAAAGTTTAATAATAATTTTATATAAATTTAAATAAAATTCAATTGGATTAGTGTTGAAATGTGAAATTTTATCATAAAACAGTGAATCATCAAAATTAATTGATAAATTAAATTATAATATATAAATACGACGATAAAATAAAATAAAAAAAAAAAGACAAATAAAATATACATAACGATTGAATTTTATGAGTGTGTGTGTGTGTGTGTGTGCGTGTGTGTGAGTGAGTGAGTGAGAAATATTTTAGTTAAAGAGCACGGGGTGGAAAAAAAGTAGAGTACGTCAATGTAATGGCAGAAAAAAAGCAGTGTGATGAAGAAGACGATGCTCAAAAAAATATCTAAAATTTAAATAAAAAAAAATATTAATTAATTAATTAAAACAACAATTGTAGTATTTTTTAAATAAAAAAAAAAAAAAAAAAAGAAAACGTAAATATTTAAAAGCTTAAAAAATTACAAAATTTTGAGGATAAAAATTTAAAAAAAATAAATAAACAAATAAATAAAGTTAAATTTGTTAAATTGTGGCGGTGTTTTTGGAAAAAACGGGAGGTGTGGTGACACCAAGGGATCGGATGTTATGCGCCGGTGGTACAGTGGTGGTTGAAGTGTCGCGAGGTGCTGCTATTTTATCTCTTGCTTATGATATATTTTCAACTTATTGTGTATTAGCTACAGCTGTGTGTGTTAATATTTAAAAAGTGATAATTGTGATTGTCAATGAGGTGTTGGTGATTGTATGGATTAACAAAAACGACGACGACGACAAGAACGAAGACGACTCGATAAGTGTTATTTAAAAAAATATATAAATAAAGGTTTATTGTGTTTTTGATGATGTTGATGATGATGATGATGGAGAATATAAATTAATAAAGGATATAACAAGAGTGATATATATATTTATCTATTTCTAATAATAGTTTATTGATAATAGCTGATAAAATAATTAATTAAATGATTATTTAGGTGATTTAGTGTTGTTATAAATATATAAATATATTTATTAAGTGATTGTTTGTGTATTAAAGTGGCAGGTTTATGTGGGAAGTGGGAGTTAAGGGAATCGCCAGCAGGGCATAGGCTCGAACGCATGTAGGAACATGGCTGCATCTAGCCCCTGCCTCCCTCTAGAGGTGAGTGCCACCTGAGTGCAACCCTTAAAAAATATATTTTATATTTTTTATTGACTTATATATTTTTTCTATACATGATTTTATTTTATTTTCTTTCATTGGAAAGGGTAAATAATATTTAACTTGCACACCTTGTCCACCGCATTTTAATTATTTATTAACAATTGATGTTATATATTTATTATGAATATATTTTATTTTTTTTTATATGAATATATTCTTTGGAATTTTATTCGTCAATGAGGTCAATTTTTTTTTTTGCCGGCTTGTTCAGTTGACGACAATTGGATTACAGTGATGCGATGATGAGAATTAGTTAGATTTGTCTATAATAATTGACAGTAGTAAGGGTTTTAAAGAATTGAGAATAAATAAGAAGGGTAAACATTATTTTTTTTTATTCTATTTTTTAGTTAAAATCTAACTTTTATACTTTTAACTTGTTTATTCACTTTTTCCTTCTTTTTTTATAACGAGTATTTTATTATTTTTTTTCTTTCTCTATTAATTTTATGCAAATGATCATTTGAAAATGAAATTTTAAGTTTAAAAATGTCAGGGAATTTGAGTGACACGAGTATATGTGACCATGGAATGTACTTGAGTGTGATTAGAGATGATAATATGAGGAGAAAATCAAGTGTTGCTGAGGTTGCATCGCATATGATACAGTCAGTCATGTATTGATTATTATTTTTTGTTAAAATTTTTTTTTTAACTTAAAAAATTTAATTTATATAATTATTTAATTATAAATTATTGGCTTTTTAATGATTGACAATGACAGCAGTATTTTGTAAGGAAAAAAAAAAAAAAATCTATGTGAGGAAAAAAATGGTATGTTAAAATGGAAACGATGAAAATTTTCACTCGCGCGCCAACTCAGCGCGGGATATTTGAATCAATCGAAATGTTCATTGTTTTGTCACTGTCAAATTGTCAATTTTATTCATAAAATATTAACAAGTATACATATTTTTTATTTATTTTTTTCTTTAACAAAAAATATAGGTAAAAAAAAATGGGGAATAAAATAATTTATATGATTTGTTCGTGTGTTTGCGTTGCTATGGAAGTTTTGAAATTGAATTGGGGCGAATTTGGATTGAGTTTATTAATTTTTTGTTAGCTTTAGTTGCCCCTATAAACCCCCTTTATTTAAACGCTAAAGGAGGTTAGTCACCAGGGACGACATTAATCGACCATTACTCCGGTTGCGCATCGAATATGTTTTATAAAAATTTTTATCAAATATTTGTACACACAGTTTTTTCAAAGAGCGAAAAATGAAGAAGAAAAAAAATGAAATATACTCAAGCATGATGCCTAAACAAATGATCATGTAAACAAAAAATTTTCTACCCTAAAAAATCAATATGACCATAAAAATTTCCAGTAAAATTATATATTATTCATTTATTTTTTATACTGATACTTTTTAAATTATTCCTTATTTTTTTTATTAAAAATATCAATATTATTTTTAACCAATTAAAAAAAAAGAAAAAATATTTTATGAAAATTTAAAAAATGCATTTTTTTTTATTTATTATTCAGGCCTTACTCCAAGAATATCCTCAAATTTTTTCTTCTTTTTTTACACACCAAACTTTTTATTATTTCCTTTTCATGTTTAGCGCTAAAGTATTAAAACTAAAAAAAAAAAAAAACTATATATAAATATACATCGGTCATGCCTTTATATATATGTCGTCAAGTTGGCTTTGCAATGAAGCACTCTATCGTTAATTAATAACTGAGGGTAATTTGCCAGAGAGTCACCATTACCATCAAATTAATGAACATACTTTTTTTCTTCTTTTTTTCATAAATTTTTTATTTTTTTACCATTAAAATTACATTAAAAATCCTGTCTTCTTTTAAATTTTGATCCCATTTTTTTAGAGACTATTTATTTATTTAAAATTTTCATAAATAATAAATTATAATCTGGTATTTTGGATTATTTTAATTTTACACATGACCCAACACAATAAACGTTACAAATGAAAATATATTTATCACCACTATAACAGACAAATTTATTGTTCTCATTAAATTCCCTCGATGACTCGTGCAAATTCCAAATCAACTTGTAAATAAACTACATTAAATACAACAAAAAAAATATATTAAAAGAATTTTTTTTATTCATTATATATATATTATTTAAAACGACTTTTTAAAATTTATAATGATTACATTCTAGAGCTTTTTTTTTCCCCTTAATTACATGTTTATTATTTTGTTAGATAAAAAATTATACCGTTGCAATTGTATTATTATTGGATGAATAAAAATATATTTTCTTCTTTAAATAGTCGACTAAAGTAACTATTAAGATATCAGTTATCTTATTAAAAAATCTTTTATTTTCGGCTACATAAACTTTGCGTGTGCATTGTATTTTAATTTTCCATTTGGTAAATTGGTCAAATTTTGTTGAGGCATGTTTATGGATATTGAGTGGATGAAGAGCCATTGGAAACTAACTTTGTTATGTAACCATTAATTAAATAATAGCATATATTCTCCAGTGTTTACAATGAAAATAAAATTAAAAATATATATATAAACGATAATTTGAAAATAAAATTTCATTAAAAAAAGCTCTTTGTTGTGAAATTTTAATTGAATATACAAAACATAGTTAAAATTAAAATTTTAAATTAAATATTTTTGTCTGTTATAATTAACTGTTGATAAATATAATAAAAAATAATTTTTATATTTTATTTTTATTATTCCAATAATGATAATTTCAACTTCTAATTCTTTCTAGGGTTTTTTTTTTTTCTTCCTTCTAAATGGAAGGGTTTAATGAAAAAAAAAGCTCGAGACACACGAAACAATTTCATCTCAATTTATTGTAGTAAAAAAAAAAAAAAAAAATGATTATAAGGCTTAGTGTAGATGTGAAAATTAGTGAGTGCCACGTGTGTTGGGGTTTTAATATATGTGTTAGTTATTGTTTTGTTGGTAGGCCTGACATTGTCTTGTGTCTGTTGGTTATAACGGTGAAAAGGGGATGAAAAATAAAGAAAGGGCAGCATGAATGAAGGATCAATAGACATATAGTTGCCTTTCGAATATAAATCTTTTGTTATTTTCTTTTTTTTTTTTTTCTTCTCTTCTAAGTTTCCTATTTTTTCTGGTCTTTTTTCCTCTTTTCGTTCCATTTTTTTTCAACCAAAAAACACCCAGATATTTTTCTCTCATTATTTATTGATGAAATAATTCTTAAAAATAAATTTTCATTNTTTTTTTTTTTTAAAATTTTATATCACAGTAATATTCGATATAGATAAAATACAAGAAATTTGTACTTTTGTAAAAATTGAAAATCAATTCTTGACATTTTATAGTTTATTTTATGATGATAAAATAACATTTTATTTTCAAGTTGAATATATATCCTGTAAAAGCTCATTTTTTTAAGTGATATTTTTTTTTATAACTTGAATTTATATTTTTTTTTTCTCTTTAAAAGCTCAGCATTGAATTCATACAAGTTTTTAAGGTTCTAGCTGCATAAAAATCTATTTATTTTCCGTTAAATTATTGAAAAATATCAATTATTATTGTTTTTTATTCAAAAATTTTTATACAACTTATTATTATCTTTCATTTTTTATTACTTGACACATTTTCAAAAGTATTTTTATTATTGCAAGTCTCAGCAATGATATGGTTTTTGAATTGTCGCCAACATAATAAAAAAAAAAAAAAAAACAAGTTAATAAAAAGTAAATGAAAAATAAAAAAAAAATCTGCAGGGTTATATAAAATGAATGAGCATTGTTGGCAGGTTATATAATAGTTATATTTTTTGTAACGTTAATAATCTGATGGTAATGCAAAATTTCGTAACATTGCGTGTAAAAAGTAAAAAAAAAAACACCCAGGGATATAAGTCAACGTATAGTCTTACATGTCCTTCATTTGTAATAAACCATGATTCCCCTGGAGAGACAGCAAAGCCGACCAGAATAAAAAATAAATATATTAAACGAAAATAAAAAAAAAAAATATATATATAAATAATTTCTTATGAACAGCATGCTTTTTTTCAACCATTTTTTTTTTTTTTTTTTNTTTTTTCATTTGCTTTTATCTTCACCCAGTGCTAACACGTTTGAGTCACTTGGCTACTATTTTCCAATTCCAGAAAAGTCGGTAAATTTATCCAACATAAGTTCAAATCCGGGTGTTTTTTTTTTTGTTCTTTTTAAAACATGACAAAAAAGTTTTTCACACGAGCCAAAAAAAAAAATTTGACTTACATTTTACTTGGATGTTAAACTTGAGTTACACTTTGTTGGATGCTTGACAATATATATTAAAAAAAATTATTTAAACATTTAAAGTTAAACAACACTGAAATTAATCAAGTTTTTGCGTTAATATTTTTTTATTTTTCCCCAAATTACATAAAAAATGTGATTAAAAATTAAAATTAAATGAAAAAAAAATAACAAAACAAGTAAACAAGTATTGTATTAATTCAATTTTGTATTCTTAAATATATTGTCACGCTAAAAAAGATAAAAATGAGAGTAGAGAAAAAAAAAATAAAATAACGAAAATAAGTGTACGTAAGGGCTGAAGATCGATAAGCCGTCAAAGTATTTTACCCCGCGCGCGCCACATGGACTCCCGAGGGCGTTTTCTTCGTTGCATGATTTGAATCTTAGTGTGTATATGACAGGAAAATGAGAACAAGGGTGAAAATAATTGATATACATCAACTCCATTTAAAAAATAATTATTAAAAAAAAGCCATCATTACTAAAACTATTTTATTTTATCAAACTTATATCGAAATTATTTACTATTTAAATATAAATATTCAACAAACATGTCTATTAAATTTTCAATGAGAATAATAATAAATAAAAATATCAAAAATTAATTATAACTTTCATTGAAATTTCTCCAATTTATTTGACGTATTAGTAATAATTTTTAATCAACTGAAAACATCACATATTTACTGTACATAAATTTCTATTGATTTAATCAATAATAAAATTGATAATATAAAAATAAATGTTAGAAAAATATAGATATAATAAAATAAATAATAAAATATAAAATGACACGTGACATTTATTGAATGACCAACAGAAAGACAATTGAAAAAATGTCAAAATTGTAAATGTTTTGACCAATACAGAGATTTTCTTCTTCACCAATAAACAACAAGGGTTTTAAATATAAAAAAATATCAAAATTTATATTTGACATAAATATGTTTTTATTATTTTTTATGTTATTTGTAATTTTATTATTTTCATATACTTTTTTTTTTATGGTATTTGGAATTTAAGTAGTAGTCTTCTCACTGGGTATTCCTTTTTTTTTTTGTTTCATTTTTATCGAATCACTATATATTCATATAAGTGTACAGGGAAATCGTTACGCATAAATATATTGACAATAGCTTTACCTATATCCCTCATTGAATGTCAACAAAGAATATATACACTGTTAGAAATTTCAACTGTGGTTTTACCAAAAAATCTTTGGAAGTTTTTTTCCGCTGGTCTTTGGTAAAATTACAATGTCATATAGTAGTGGTATATTCTTTATATGGCTTGTAATTTTACCAACCGTCTTTGTAAAAATACAAACTTGTTGTTTACAATATATTCGGTGAAAATACAATATTTTTATGGAAAATTACTCTATCTTTTCACATTGTGGAATTCCAAAAAATTTTTGGTAATTTTTCCAAGATTTGTGGAATAAATACAATGTCATATCTATTGATAAATTACTATATTTTCATGGAATTATTTGATCAAAAAAAAATTATTTTATAATTAACAATTTTTTGTTGACGCACAATCGTTTCCAATACTACAGAGAAAAGAGAGAGAGAAATTTGTAGGGAGAAGGTTTTATTATTTTCTAAATTACGCATCTATCAGGGTTCGAACCGGCAGTGTTTCGATTAGACGTAGTAGAGGGAACGCTTAAGACCGCTCGGCCACGAAGGGGAACGATGCTGACTACAATGAAGTCCATACCTTTAGCCGAGTCTTGAGACACGAGTAGGCCACATTTGGCGTCTTTTTTATAAATAAAAAATATTTTATTAGTGTTTAAAAAAAAAAAAAAAATCATGATATTAAAAATAATATAAAATAAATTTTTACTAAGAAAAAATAATTTTTTTATTATAACTACATGATTATAATTTTTATTATATAAGACAACTGAACTAAACCCCAAATGGAAAGAGTAAAGTGCAAGTTTGGTAGAGAAATATTTCATCTTTATCATTACTCCATCACTAAAATGAATGACAAGAGAAATTTATTTTTTTCCAGTCTTTAATATTTTTATGGAATTTTACAATAAAATGGTTATCTCGAATTACAAAAAGTAGTAGGAAATTCACCAACTTATACTAAAAAATTATAATATTGGTAAAACTACCATATTTTTATGGATTTTTACAATATAATGGTAATCCTGAATTAACAAATATAGTTGGTAATTTACAAAACCGTATAATATTGGTAAAACTACCATATTTTTATGGATTTTTACAATATAATGGTAATCCTGAATTACCAAATATAGTTGGTAATTTACAAAACCGTATAATATTGGTAAAACTACCATATTTTTATGGATTTTTACAATATAATGGTAATCCTGAATTAACAAATATAGTTGGTAATTTACAAAACCGTATAATATTGGTAAAACTACCATATTTTTATGGATTTTTACAATATAATGGTAATCCTGAATTAACAAATATAGTTGGTAATTTACAAAACCGTATAATATTGGTAAAACTACCATATTTTTATGGATTTTTACAATATAATGGTAATTCTGAATTACCAAATATAGTTGGTAATTTACAAAACCGTATAATATTGGTAAAACTACCATATTTTTATGGATTTTTACAATATAATGGTAATCCTGAATTACCAAATATAGTTGGTAATTTACAAAACCGTATAATATTGGTAAAACTACCATATTTTTATGGATTTTTACAATATAATGGTAATCCTGAATTACCAAATATAGTTGGTAATTTACAAAACCGTATAATATTGGTAAAACTACCATATTTTTATGGATTTTTACAATATAATGGTAATCCTGAATTACCAAATATAGTTGGTAATTTACAAAACCGTATAATATTGGTAAAACTACCATATTTTTATGGATTTTTACAATATAATGGTAATCCTGAATTACCAAATATAGTTGGTAATTTACAAAACCGTATGATATTGGTAAAAATACCATATTTTTATGGATTTTTACAATAAAATGGTAATCCTGAATTACCAAATGTAGTTGGTAATTTACAAAACCCTATAATATTGGTAAAACTACCATATATTTGATATATTTACAATATTTTCTAGTACTATTACAAGAAAAGTATTGGTAATTTGGTATTTCGAAGAAAATTTGGAGTTTTTACCACAACTTGGTTTGGTAAAAGGATAAAAATGTATAGGAAAAATACCAAGATTTTTAACAGTGTATTTATCAAAGTTAAGTAGTTTTTTTTTTTCTTCAAATATACAATGTCGTCCATATACATAAAAAATAAATTCTTTTAAAAATTCTATCTATAAACTGTTTTACTATTTTTTTTTATTTATATTTTTTAACTAGCTGAAGAAAGTAATTTTATTTATAAATAGATTGATTAGCTATGACCGATAGCCACAGTATTTTATTTAAAAAATAAATAAATAAATTTAATAAATTATTTACATTTTAATTTTTTCAATGAAAATAATATTTATATATATTTTTTTATTGTTAATAAGATACTGCAAGATATGTATATATTTTTATTTATTTATTTTTTTTTTTCGAATAAACCGAGTTATCCATGTGAAAGATCAAAGTAATTCATACAGTTTGCGTGATAGAATTTATAATTTTTAAAAAAATAAAAAACAAATAACAAAGTACTTAAATTTAGCGTAAATAATGTTTCAATTTTTTTGTTAATAAGTAACAAATATTATTTAATTATTAGACAATAATAATATTTGTTTAAAATAATTATTACAATTTTTTACATTGTTATATATTGACATATGAAAAATTTGAAATTCACTACAATATCAAGTATGTATTTAGACAATGGGTAAAATGAGAACAATGCTTGTCTTGAATACGAGATGGTGGATATATATATTGTTCAATTGATGTGTATGTATGAGGTCAAAAGTGCGAAACTGTCCATTGAAATATCAAAGTGGTATAGATGCTGGTGGTTCAAGCGATAACAACGGCCAATCAATTGACACTTAAATCACTGACACACACCCACAAGTGTACTTAAAAATTCATCGACTCTATAATAATTCAAATATATATCATTTACATTATATTTATCATTATATTATATGTAAAAAATTATTTAAATTATTTAATATTGAAAATATAAAATTTCGTGAGACAGCCAATTATTAATTTTGTGCCAGTAAGTCAAGAGTCTTATCAGACGCGTGCAGATTTTCGATAATAATAAGACTGACCTCGACTACATTGCGACGGTATACTTTTCAAATCAAATATAGCATATACCCCTTTCACTCAAACGACCTTGAATTTTCTAAATATATATATATAAAACCCAGCTAAAAAATAAAAAAAACTATTTAAAAAATTTATTTTTTACTATCATTAAAATCGTTATTTTATTTTTTATTTTTTTTTTTTACAATTAAATATTTAAATAACAATAATAATATTCACCTTGTTTATAATAATTATCCTGAATTTCTCAGAATGAAATACATAAAAAAAAAATTACATACAAATTGTATGTTGAATAGAATTTAGACAAAAAAAAAATTTATAAAATATTAAAAAAAAAAATATTTTAAAGGCTAATATTTATAAAATATTTATTAATATTATTATTATATTTTAACTATAATATATATGTATAGATTAAAATTAATTAAAAGTAGTTATCAGGTTATATAGATCAAAAAAAAAAAAATAAAAAAAAAATGAGACAGCGCAAGCTCAACTGATGAGTATAGTTGAGCTTGCACACGTGCGCACTTGATAGCAAGGTGAGACCGGTTATTTTTGTATATATGATATATAAAACTCAAACAAATAATAATCAAGGAAAATATATGTGTATGTGTGTGTGTTTGTATTTTTTTTCTATCTTTCTTTCTCTACTGATGAAGAGGCCACAAAGCTGTCGCTGCTATCGCTTTACTCTTTCGTTGTGTGTCTTTTTTTATATAAAAAAAAAGCTCGGATATAGTTTCTCGTAACGCTGACGTCATTGAACAAAATGGCGTCAACCAATGACGTCATATTGTTAAGTAATGTAACAATGTGTCGTTTTAGTGTGACCGCGTGCGCGTAATAGCCAAAATAATAATGACGATGAGTCAGCTCTCACTGATCAAGGTAATGCACTAAATTCATTTAGAATTATTTTGATTATTTTTCTACTTTATTGGACAATGTTAAACCAGATTAATATATACGTTTATTGATATATCAATCAATGTCTTTTGAAAGAAACATCTTTTTATTTTTACCTTTTTTTTTTTGTAAAGATTATCTTGGAAAATACATAGAACCTTGAATTTTATTTATTTATTTCTATTTTTTTTATTTCTTTCATTTCCCAGACGTGATAAAAAAAATATTTAATGACAGACATTCGAATCTTGGATTCTCATTACAAATGATATGATTTTTTTTTTTTTTTCTTTTTTTTTATTGTCATCAACTTGTTAAGTATTTTTTTTTTTTTTTACTTTGAGCTTTTGAATGATATTAAAAAATAGCAGTGTATATATAATTTTTAAAAATCAATAGAAAAAAAAAAGCTGCTAATAATGTTAATTAAATAAATATCAAGTTTTGATGAAAATGCAAAAAAATTTATAACGAGATATAAATTGTATTATTTTGCAAACGAGCGAGTAACAAAACATTGAGCTTTTTTTTTTTTGTTAAACAACTATACACGACAGTTTGGCAACCATGCAGTTGTTATTTTATTTATTATTTTTTTTTTTTTTATGCTGATAAGAATGAATTGAGGTTTGTTTTTTTGCTGATGAGCTTAAAATATTTGAATTTTTTATTTTCAAATTCATAATAAATTAATAGTTGATTATTGTTTTTATTCGACAAATTGATTTGTTTATTAATGTATTTCTAATTTAAAAATTGTTATAAATTTTATAAGATAAAATTATTATTATTTTTACAAGTTGTTTTCCAATGTATTTATATTATTTTTCTTTACACAATATACAGATATTCCCTCGTCTACTCTACTCACTGTCTGACTATACATTTACTACAACTACTGAAATTTTTCATACGAATATATGTGTGTGAATGCATCAGTGAATGATATTACTCTTGAAACTCTTTTTACCTCGGGATCTCGTGTGACAGCAAGTCACGTGAGACCTTCAATCTCCATTCAAAAAATTATATTATTAAATTTTCATTTCATTTTAATATACAAATTACTACTGTGTCGTCTAAAAATAAAAAAATAAATTATTCATTTTTTCCTTTTTAAATCAATTTATAATATGAATATGGAAAATTTTTATATTTCAACATTATCTAACTGTTATAAACATTAAATATTTTCAAATTGTTTTATTTTTAAATATGCACTATTAATTAAAAATATAAAAATAATAGAAATATTCATTGACAATAGTTGACAATAATATTATTTTACATCTAATAACAATGAAAATTTAATGTGTATTTAAAATTTTTTAAAGCATTAAAATTAATAATTGCATCATTGTAAATAGTCAAAAAGTAAAACATATATTTGCGAGTAAATACATGTAAAATACGTATAGCCAATCAGAGAGAATGCGGTAAAAAACCACAGGATTTTCAACAAACTTACCGCAATATTTTTAAATCATTTATTTCAAAATATATATACATGTTATACCGCATAATAAAATTTATCTTGCTTTATAATACAACTTGTTATTTAACTAATAATATATTTAATAAATTTAAAATATTTTTGTTAGCTAATATCAATTTATTTAAAACAAATTATTTATCATTTTAATTAGTCAGTCAATTGACTTTGAATGACAATTTAAATTATTAAATTAAGATATATTTACGAAAAATAATGACAAAGCTTTGAATTGTTTTATTATAATTTTCTAATGAGCATGAAATTTTAGAAATAGTACATATTGTATATTATGTAATTGACGCATAAACAAAACAAATAAATTTTTTGTTTCTATTAAAATTCTTCATTATAAAATTATTGTATTTTCAATAATAATTATATAATGTATTCATGAAAGACTGTGTCATTGAGCATTGATGAAAATTGTAAATTGTTATTTGAATTATACCGAGAGTATAATATAACAACAGCTGGTCTGTTTATTGACAATACCAAGGTCTTTGTATTGTCATTGGCACAGACTTTTGAAATGTTAAACAATATACATTCAGGTTATTGTCTTGTATAAACATGTTTACACAAGACCCCATCAGAATTTTTCGAACAAATAAAAATGATTTTCTTTATCTGGCAAATCCACTTTTTTCCCTAAAGATTAAATTTTTTTTTCTTTTTATCAACTTTATAAATCTGTAATACAATTTTAGCAAAAAAAATCATAAAATTCAATTAAATATTTACTAAAATTTAATTATAATTAATAATAAAGTTTTTTTTTTTAATTTTTTTATCGTATAATATCTTTTGAACTTTTTTATTTTTCAAATTTTTTTTTATCTTAAATGTTTTTGACCTTGTGACTTGATAATTATTAAAAAAAAAAATTTAACTTTCTACACAAATAAATTTATAGATTTTGTTTATTTAATATATATTTTTTTTTTATTTCTTGCAAAGTTTGTTTGGGTATGTAGACACGTGCATGTGGTGCAACTTTATAATACACCACAAAATTTATGTAACAACATTGCCAATTACGAGATAACTGTAACAATATACCGCGACATTTTCCCTTTCCATTTGAAACAACTGTTTCCAATATTTGTTAAAATTATTGTTAAAAACTTTTGCATAAATTTCATAAAACCAATAATATTTTTCATGAGATAAAACAAGTATTAGAAATTTAAAAAAAAAAATCTACAAATGGCGATAAAAATTTGATCTTCATTCATGAAAATAAGTCTATGTAAAAAAATAATTAATTCAATTAGTTGAATTATTTTATGCGTGCTTGTCAAATGGCTATTAAAAGGTAGAAATTTTTTTCATGTATATTTGCTTTGTCGATAGGGCAACCCTCTTAATTTTCTTTACTAAATTATCTGTCGCAAAAACCTCTTCAAGCCATCATGATGTAAATTCTATTGCAGTATAAAGTGCTCTCAAGTGATTTCCTTATGACTCAATTTAAATATTATATTTTTATATATATTTTTTACAAGGACAAGTCAAGTTCCATGAGCTTAATTATTTACCAATACTGCCATCTACATAAATTAATTTTTATCAACAACACAGCTTTTTCTTTTCCTTAAATAATAATAACAAGTTTTCAATATCATTAAACCCTTTTTTGATATTCAATAAATTTTAGCTATATATGATATGAAATCACTTGAATTATTAAATGAACAAGAGGTCAGTGAATTGTAATTAACTTGGCTATATACAATCAATTTATAAAACAATAAAAAAATGATGACAAAATAGAAGGTTTTATATAAATTGAAAATAACCTAAATTATCGAAATTTAAATAGCTAAGAAACACGAACAATGAATAATACAATGTAATTTAAAAAATAGAAATTATGAAATAATCAATTTGCAATTTCTTTTTTAATTAAAAAATACTAATTTATAAATTTTATGAATATTTTGGTTTGCCTCGAAAAGAAAAATGCCATCAATACTTGAATATTATATATAAAAATTGTTTATGGAAAAATCGATAATTCCAGTTGATGGAGTATATGAAGTAGTGGTACTTGTTGTTACTTTGAGAGATTTTCCATCGTGCTTTTTTCTTTTGCTTCCATCGTTTTTTCTAAACTTCTAAAGTATCCTCTTTCACATCATCGACGACAATATATGTCCCAATTTTTTTTACTTATTTTGTACAGAGAAAATGAAAAAAAAAGAAAAAAAAATTGATAGCTAACAGAATCATAGACAGTTTAAAAAAATTTTTTTTCTCATGTGTTTCAGGTTGGCAGCAGCGCAAGAGGCGGCACAAAGGGACCCTGCATACACGAGTCAGTACAGGAGAAGGCAGAGGTCGGCGAGACTAAGTGGTCTAGGTGACTGGGCTAGCTTTGGAGGGGAGGTAAGATTTTATCTTTATTATATTAATCAAATATTTAAAAATAAAAAAATATTAATATATTATTCAGTTCAATAAATTAAATTAGAAAAAAAAAATTAATTACTATATCATTAAAAATATACAAGTTAAGAAAAATAAGCTTCTTAGTAAATAATTCGTAGTAGACTCAATTATAATAATAATATAAAATTATTTAATTTTTAATTTTTTAAATAAAAATCAAATTTACTTGTATTATTTATTTATTTTTTTAATGCAGGTCATGAAACTTTCATGTAACTTTGTAGAAAGATAAATTTACGCTGGAAAATCTATCTATGTCGTTGAAATTTTTTTTTTTTTTTTTTTTAATATATTATAGGTACATTGCAAATGCAATCTGATTCATCGACATCCGGTCTGATGCAACTTGAAATGACCCTAAAGCTCGTAAATTTTTTTATTTTTATTTATGTTTTTTAACTTTTTAAAGAAGAAAAAAAAATTGGTTATTCAGTATTTCACATAATCCTCAAACAAGTTTTATTTTTCAATTTATTTTTGTATAAAGTAAAGGTAATGTTTATCATCC
Source organism: Aphidius ervi (assembly GCA_015776835.1). NCBI lineage: Eukaryota > Metazoa > Arthropoda > Insecta > Hymenoptera > Braconidae > Aphidius > Aphidius ervi. Next base: position 223,894 of record MKYW01000070.1, read on the forward strand.
ACTAAGTATATATTATATATATTTTAACAATTGAATTTTTAAATTTAAAAAATGAAGAAATAATGAAATAAAATAATAGTCTTATTGAATATAAAGTAGCTGACATTTTATGAGACTATAAAATTGTGAAAATTTACTTTTAAAAAATTTTAAATATTATCCAAGAAATTTTACTTCTTTTGGGCAAAATACCGGAAATTTTAAATCCGGTATTTTATATCAAACAGCCGGAAAATATGATGGTTTTGATGTAGATAGATTACCTTCAATTTTTATGCTCACTGGAACAAAAAAAAAAAAAAAAAAAAAAATTTTTTTTATTTATTTTNTTTTATTACCTCTTTTTTTTTTCATTTTTACATTATTGAATGTGGTTAGAAAAAAAAGTTTGGCTTCTAGGCGCGTTAGCCACTTTTTTAAATCGGATATTATGATGTACAACATTCATGTGGATTCATTGAAAATTAAGCCCTGTTAAAACGACTTTACTCGAGTGTTCTTATTGACATTTTCACGAGATAGGCCAACCCTTATTTTTTAAATACCTATTTATTTACTTTGTCGTCCTCTTATTTATTTTTTTATACACAAAATATATAGGATATTTACCGCAATTAAGTTGATTTCTTTTATAAAAATAAATAAAAAGTTTTGTATAATGTCAATAGTTCAATAAAACCAGTTAAATTCTAAACTTCATGGTATTGATTTGCCAAAATTTTCGTTGAATTTTCAATGATATATTTATTCAAAAACATCTTTACACTTTTACCAAATACAAATCTTTAAATAATATTTATAAGTATAATAAAAATTCACAAAATTAAATTTAAAATATAATTATTTTTTATTATGAAAAACTTTAAAACATAACTTTCAATAATTCAAGAGATAAGTTTTATAATTTTTATAACAAAAAAGACTAAAGTCTAGATAATTTTTCATCGTCATAACTTGAATATAAAAAATTAACTAAACGTAATGAATTTTTTTTTTTCACAAATATATACATGTCTCTATATAAAAGTAAGAAAATTAAATAAAATAAAATTGATTAGACATATTTTTAAATATGCGGCAAATAAAATATTTAGTACAACAAACTTTGTCATTGACTTGTACTACTTTTTAATTAAAAATATAAATTAATAATTATAATTAGTAATTGTTTAATTAATTTTAATTAATATTTTGTTTTTATTTTGTTTTTTTTTTTCAGGTTCCTGGTCTGGTCGTCATGGCACCAGGCCGGGATCAGGGTGGAGGGGCGGCCGGGGCATCGAAATTGCCCACCTCATTGTTTTTCTTATCTGAGGATAATTTTATAAGAAAACATACACGTTTTATAATTGAATGGCCGCCCTTCGAGTACGCCGTCCTATTAACTATCATCGCAAATTGCGTTGTACTCGCCCTTGAGGAACATTTGCCAAAGCATGACAAGACCGTTTTAGCCCAAAAATTAGAAGCTACAGAAATATATTTTCTAGCAATATTTTGTGTCGAGGCGAGCCTTAAAATCTTGGCACTCGGCTTTGTTCTACATCGTGGCTCTTATCTTCGAAACATTTGGAACATCATGGATTTTTTTGTTGTCGTTACTGGGTAAGTTATATTTTCAAAAAAAAAAAAAAAAAACAAAAATAAAGTTAATTTAAATTATATTTTCAACAGAAATCATCTTCGAAAGTTTTACTTTTTAAAACTTTTTTTATATAATATTCAAATTATTTAATTTGTTTAATATAAATTTTGTCTGTTACAATATAATATTTTCTTTACAAAAAATAATTAAAACTTTATTTAAATTTAATAACAATTTTAGTGACAAAATTAATCATTTATATTTCAACAGACAAAATATATTTTAATCAACAATTTAAATTTGTACTCTTTACCCAATTCAATTACATTTTAAATCAATATATGTATACATTTTTTTTTTTTTTTTTTAATTTTTATTTTACGATTTTCTTTTATTATCACTGACATACAATATTCTTTTAATCATCTCTTTTCAAATAATCGCTATACAAATTAAAATGAAAAAAAAAAAAAAACATGTTTCGTCAGATTTCTTTGCCAACTTTGATTTAAATAAAATAAATATTGAGCTAGGTAATTTAAATTAAATATTAAAAATTGAAAAAAAATAAAGAAAATACTAGAGTAATCCTTGGATTAGGTCGATGACTGTGTTTGCTGAAACAAATGTGGACGTTGACCTTCGTATGCTTCGTTCCTTCAGGGTCCTCAGACCACTTAAGCTGGTTTCTAAAATTCCAAGTGAGTTTGTTTCACTGAAAAAAAATAATATAAATTAACTAAATAAAAATGAGTTTAAAAATTACCATAGATTGTTGATTAATATATCTAAAAAATTAAAAATTAGTATCAACAGAAAATAGTATAAACGCTTAACTTGAATATATTCATGATAAAATTAATTATTAGTCCATTTTAAATGTGATAGAATTGTTTTTATTCCTCGTGAATAAATAATTGTTAATTTATAATAATATTTGTGCTTTAATCAGTGAAACTAGCAGGTTTTTTTATTTTACTTTTTTCATCAATAATAGCCGAGTGATGAGTGTCGTAAATAATAATTAGATAATATTAAAAATTAAAAATTTTATAGAAATTCCAAAGTATGATTTACAATAATAATTATTCTAAAATATTCCTGTGAATTTAGATAGTGTCATCATTATAGTTGGACATGTCTGTCTTTATATGTAAAAAAATAAAAGTTTTTATTCATTATTTTTCTATATTAAAAATATAAAAAATTAATTGTTAATTTATAAATAAAAGCAAAATAATTGTACAGACATTGTCCAAAAAATATTTAGATAAAATTCCTAGTGATATAGAAATATTTATTCCTTTCATTTCGAATTTTTCTTCTTCATTATTTCACTTTCATACTCACTTATTTCGACACATTATTACACATTATTATTTTACAACAAAAAAAAAAAAATTAATTAAACAAAAAAATTTACTTAATCCTATAATTAAAAATATCCCAATTGTTTATAAAATATAATTTTAGTAAATAGACTAGTAAATAGTCTTGTAGTTTAATTTAAAAAAAATATTAGTTGAAAAAATATTTTTCAAATACCATAAATAATATTTTAAAATTAATAAAAAATTAAATAATATAAAAAAAAAAAATACATAAATGAATAAAAAATAGTGTAATAGAGTAGTAGGTAGTAAAGTATGTTGGGATGGTGTGTGTTTGGGGCAGGTTCATCACGGTGTTCTCACATGGAATTAGCGTGGATATGGATCTACGTACATTGCGTGCAATACGCGTGTTGCGACCACTCAAACTTGTATCCGGAATACCAAGTGAGTAATGTTTTAATTATCTTCAACATGTGTACAAGGTACAAGTATTAAAATTTCAACGATAAAAAACACCTTATAGTCTTACAAAAGAAATCAAAAAACATTTATTAAAAATTATCAATATTTATAATTATATGATTTATAATATTTTTAAACAGGTCTTCAGGTTGTTCTCAAGTCCATCATCAAAGCAATGGCACCATTATTACAAATTGGATTATTGGTGCTTTTTGCAATTGTTATATTTGCCATCATTGGACTTGAATTTTATTCTGGTACATTACATAAAACATGCTACAGTATTGAGGATGTCAGTAAGTAATCAACAAAATTATATAAATATAATTAATACATATTTTTATTATTATTATTTATTATACTATATTATATAAATTAATTACAGGTATTATTATAAAAGAAGGTGATTTTCCAAGTCCTTGTAATACTGATAAAAAATGGGAAGCACCAATGGGATCACATGTTTGTGATCGTAATGTATCAGTTTGTCTTGATAAATGGGATGGACCAAATGGTGGTATTACAAGTTTTGACAACATTGGATTTGCCATGTTAACTGTCTTCCAGTGTATCACAATGGAGGGCTGGACTGCCATATTGTACTGGGTAACGATTAAGAGATATGTTCCTCAGTGTTAAAGTCATATTAATATTATATATACTATATATTCCTATTCATTTATCATCAAGTATAACATAAAGCTTCACTATCAAGTATATTTAATTATACACCACTCTATTATTATCATTATTATATATTTGTTTATATTTTTTCACTTTATATTTTAGATTTTAAATTTAAAAAAAAATCATCATTTTTTTTGTTTTCTTATCTTTCTTTGTATTCTTTGTTGTAATTTTTTTTTTACTTTTATTAACTGTATATTAATGTTTATTTTTAATTTACTATTTATAACAAATTTGAATGACTTTTTATATGTTAATTTTCATTGAAAATTTGCATTGTCAAAAGTTGGTTTTATTAATTGTTTATTGATGTTGCATTTGTTTTATTTAAATAACATCTAATTGTTTATAATTTTTAATATAATTTTATTAATTTTATTTATACGTAATAATTTCATTGATCATTGACTATTGATTATTATATTGATAGTCAAAATTGAACTTTATGTGCTTTGAGACATGAATAATAAAAATTGTATATTTACCAGTATTATTGCTTGGTGAATATCTCTAACACTGATGTATATATTGACTTTGCTCAGTATGACACTGTCAGTTTCTATCCCTCGTATATCTATCAATGTATATTAAATTATATATATATATTATGTATTACGCAAGTATATTATTCTAAACTTTTTTTGGCCCTATTTTGTAAGTATATTTGGTAAAAAAAAAAAAACTCGAGTAAAAAAGAATTTTTATTTTTCATTTTATTCATTATATTTTAAAATGATTAAAAAAATTTATCATTTAAATATTCTCTGTAACTTTGAAACTTTAATTTTAATTGATCTTTTTTTTTTTTACTCGAGTATAAATGTCATAAAAATTTCAAAGCACTTTTCTTGATTGCTCTGATAATTTATTTGACAATAAAAAAAATATATATTTTACCTTAATTTTATAAATATATTTATAATTTTTGTGTTTACTTTATTTTATTATAAAAAATTTAACGAAAAAGAAAAATGTCTTTTATTGTTAATGGATTTATTAATAATTAATATGATTATTGTTATTTTTTTTAATGATAAATTTTACAGACGAACGATGCACTTGGCAGCTACTTTAACTGGATATACTTTATACCATTGATTGTCCTTGGGTCTTTCTTTATGCTGAATCTTGTTCTTGGTGTTCTCAGTGGGTAAGTGGTACACTTATCCTTACAACTCTTTCTATTTTTTTAAATTTTTTTCTTTCATTCTCAACAAGGTTTGCATATTTTTAATTCACTCTTTGACTTGTATTTTTTTTTATTTGTTTTTTTTTTTTTTTATTTATTTCTACTTGTTCAGATGAATATTAAATCTTTTAAAATAAAGTTAAAATAATTATTAATTATATAGTCTCAAGTTTTGTTTCTCATTTTTTTTTTTAATTTATTTTTTAACGACCAGAGAATTTTCAAATGAAAGAAATCGTGTTGAAAGACGAACTGCTTTTCGAAGAGCCAAAAACAAAAGATTATTCACTGATGCATATAATTCATATTTAAAATGGATAACGCAAGCAGGTTTTTATTTTTATTTGTCAATGAAAAATTCATTTGTTGCTTTTATATTTTTAATTTTTTATTTAAAGTATTTTAGTTTGTTATTTATTTTTAATTTGTTGAGTAAATTAATCGCGTTTAAAACTCCTCAAATTGTATTTATTGTTTATTTAGTTTTTATAAACATCAACTATTGATTATTATGTAATTAAAAAAGTAATAATAATATGTAATTGTTGTAACCTTTATAACGCTTGTAGAGAATTTGCAAAAGAAAGAGAAAAAGTGGAAAATCGTCAGTCATTTTTAAAGATGCGTAGAAATCAACAGCTTGAAAGAGAACTAAATGGTTACGTCGAGTGGATCTGCAAAGCAGGTTAGATAATTTGGTTTAGAATAAAATTAATTATTGTAAATATGCATTGAGAAAAATATTTTGAAACTTTAAATAAAATTATAAATATATAGGTATTATATTTTTTTTTTCCATTCATCTTTATTAATTAGTTTATAATAATATTATTTTTTTTTTTTCAATTACTCAAATTTGATTTATATATTTATGTATTTTCTATAATTTTTATTTCAAATCTCCGGCGATTTNGAAAAAAATTAAAAAATCTTGGAAAAAGTAAAAGTACAGACACTGAAGATGAGGACAATGATGATGATCCAGGTGATGGTGAGTTGTATTATTCCTTATCTTAGAAAATATAAAATTAAAATTAAAAAAAAAAAAAATGGTAAAGGAAAAGCGATAAAAAGTCTCAAATTTAATTGACGATTTATTTTTTTAAATTATGGCTTTTAGGAAAACAAAAAAAAATATTAAAGTCAGATTGTTGTTTTACATCAACTGAGCTTGCGATAAAATTTTATCATTTAATATATAAATATATATGTATTATACTAATACTATATGTATATATTTATATATAGTAACATTATTACCTTCATTTTTCATTTAAAAAATTCCTTTATCAAATTAAAAATCATTTATGATAAATATTATCTTAAAAATAAAAAATCCCTCCCAATTTTATAAATGAACATTCTAAACACACGCTATCAGATGCTCCATTTGTTTCAGAGTCAAAGAAAAAACTAAAAGGTAATTACAATCACATGAATGCCATTTTTAATAAAAGGTTTAAAAGTAAAGAGTAATAAAGCTACATATAATTTATTTTTATATTTTTTTTATTTGTTAATTATTATTTTTGATACGTATAAATAATTGTAATATATAAGAAAAATAATAATATCATTGGTGCAAATATTTAAATTGCTAAAAAATAAAAAATAGGTAAAAAAAAAAAAAAAATCTGATGGATAATTTAATTCAAATGCCATAGTAAAAATATAAAATATTATAGAATTTATATATGATATGAAATATCGAGTAGATAGATATGTGTATTTGTATTTCATTTGGCAAATGTTTGTTTTTTTATAATAATAATTTGGTTATAATATCTTTTTTTTACGTTAATTCAATTCGTGATTGATAAATGGAGAACACACAAATGTTTAATTATTATATCAAACAAATAACATATATATTTCATTCAATTTCATTATTTTTTTTTTTTCATCATTTCAATATCGATATTTTGCATTATTGTTTATCAAAAAATATACAACAATATATACACGCACTGAACGAAAAAACAAAAAATTAATAATTAATATGTATATTTTGCTTTAAATAATTTTTGCTATGATTTATTTTTGTAATTTTAATTTGCTTATCACATAAGTATACTGCTTCATTGTTTTTTTTTTTTTAAATTTAAAAAAATTTGTTTTTTCAAAATAGAATTATAAATATTATTGATGGGTATTATTTTATTTTTTTATATAAATTTCACAATTTTTATGGGGAAAAATAAAATGCTTTGATAATAATTTTCATATTATTATTTATATTATTTTTTTAATGCATAATTAATGAGTCTTTTACGCTTTGTAGACATATAAAACTAGTTCGCTTGACTTATTTAAAATGATACTGATAAAAAAAACATTAAAAAATAATAATATTACATGAAATTTATTTATATTTTCTTATTTTTAATTTAATATTAAATTAAAATCGAGAACAATTGTTCATTTACTCGTTAATAATTACAAAAATTTTACGGTTTTTTTTCCATAAATATTTAAATAATATTTGGATTTTAGGATTTTTACAATAATTTGCGTTTTTATTAAACAAATTTTGTAAGAAATTATTATTATAATCTTCAAGATAAAATTATAAATAAAAATACTAAATTTAAATTAAAAAAAAAAAATACAGTTAATGATAATGAGACAAAATAATTGATGAAAAAAAAATATTTAATTAAAAAAAAAAAACTAACTAATATTAAATTATATTTATTTTGTAGGTTTTTCAAGAACTTCATATCTGAGATCACGAGTTAAAAATCAAGGTGCTTGTCTACAATTTTGGCGTGCTGAAAAACGTCTTAGATTTTGGATACGTCATGCTGTTAAAACTCAGACATTTTATTGGGTTGTTATTGTTCTTGTATTTTTTAATACAGTATGTGTAGCTGTTGAACACTACAATCAACCACAATGGCTTAGTGATTTTCTCTGTAAGTTATAAATATATAAAAATAATTGTGTTATAGATTAAATTAATTATTTATATTTTTTGTTTTTAGTTCTAACTGAGTTTATATTTCTTGGACTATTTATGTGTGAAATGTTTATTAAAATGTATGCACTTGGTCCAAGAATATATTTTGAATCAAGTTTCAATCGTTTTGATTGTGTCGTTATATTGGGCTCAATATTTGAAGTAATATGGTCGGCGGTCAAGTCCGGCTCATTCGGTCTTTCCGTCCTGCGTGCATTACGTTTATTAAGAATATTTAAAGTTACAAAATATTGGGCGAGTTTAAGAAATCTTGTTATTTCACTTTTAAATTCAATGAGAAGTATTATATCACTTTTGTTCCTACTCTTCCTTTTCATTCTAATATTTGCTTTACTTGGTATGCAATTATTTGGTGGACAATTCAGCTTTCCAAATGGTACACCACCAACAAACTTTGACACATTTCCCATTGCATTGTTAACTGTCTTCCAAGTAAGTTTTTAACTTGAAGTAATTATTTTCAATTTTATATTCTATAATTTTAATTTTATTATTTAAAGATTTTGACTGGTGAAGATTGGAATGAAGTGATGTATCAAGGTATTGAATCACAAGGTGGACATAGAAAAGGAGGAATGATTTATTCTTTATATTTCATTGTTCTTGTACTATTTGGCAATTACACATTGTTAAATGTGTTCTTGGCTATCGCTGTTGATAATTTGGCAAATGCCCAAGAACTAACAGCAGCTGAAGAAGGACAAGAAGAAGAAGATAAAGAAAAACAATTACAAGAACTTGAAAAAGAAATGGAAGCACTACAAATGCCTAATGATAATGGACCAAAAGTCGAAATATCACCACCAAGTCCATCATCAAGAAATTTGTAAATATTGCAATTTAATTTCTTCAAGTTTTTTGTTTAACAATAAATTTTAAAAAAAATTATTACAGTGGTGGAGGTAAGGGTGCAACAGAATCATCTGATGAAAAAAAACAGGAGGATGAAGATGACACGGGACCAAAACCAATGCTGCCATACTCCTCCATGTTTATATTAACTCCAGCAAATCCGTAAGTAAAAAAAAACCAGATAAATAGCTCTTTCATAGCTAGTTACTTTACTACATTGATTGATTAACACCTGACATAAATATAATTAAAATAAAGCATTAATTAAACTTGTTTTTTTTTTATAATTAATTTGTATTTTTTTTTCTAGTGTAAGGAGAACTGCTCATTGGGTTGTTAATTTACGATATTTCGATTTTTTTATAATGGTCGTAATATCATTATCAAGTATTGCACTTGCAACTGAAGATCCAGTCGATGAACACTCACCAAGAAATACAATATTAAATTATTTTGATTATGCGTTTACTGGTGTTTTTGCGATAGAGATGATTCTCAAGGTCATTGATCTGGGAATCATACTCCATCCTGGCTCTTATTTACGCGAGTTTTGGAACATAATGGACGCTGTTGTTGTTATTTGTGCTGTTGTATCAATGGGTTTTGAAATGACTGGTAGTTCAGCAGGACAAAATTTATCAACAATTAAATCATTACGTGTATTACGTGTTCTTCGACCATTAAAAACTATAAAACGTGTGCCTAAATTAAAGGCAGTGTTTGATTGTGTTGTTAATAGTTTAAAAAATGTCATAAACATACTTATTGTATATATATTATTTCAATTTATATTTGCTGTTATTGCAGTACAATTATTTAATGGTAAATTTTTTTACTGCAATGACGAAAGCAAAAGAACTAGAGAAGAGTGCCAGTGAGTGATTAATAATTTTAATTTTGTTTTTTTGTATAAAAGAATGTGTTTAATTTATTTAATTTTAATAGGGGTGAATATTTCGTGTATGAAGAGGAATCATCAATACTGCCAACACCAAAAAAACGCTCATGGCAGCCACAAAGTTTTCATTATGACAATGTTATGGCAGCAATGTTGACACTATTTGCTGTACAAACTGGTGAAGGTTGGCCACAAATATTACAACATTCAATGGCTGCAACACATGAAGATGAGGGTCCTATACATAATTTTCGTATTGAAATGTCCATATTTTACATAATATACTTTATTGTATTTCCATTCTTCTTTGTAAACATATTCGTTGCCTTGATTATTATTACATTTCAAGAACAAGGTGAGGCTGAATTGCAAGATGGTGAAATTGATAAAAATCAGGTAATTGTTTTTTGTTTTTTTTACATTACAATAATAAACATTATATTTATTTGTTTATGCTAATTTTTTATATTACAGAAATCATGTATAGATTTTACGATAGGTGCAAGACCTTTAGAAAGGTATATGCCGAATAAAAGAAACAGTGTAAAGTACAAAATATGGAGAATTGTTGTATCAACACCATTTGAATATTTCATTATGATACTCATTGTTTTAAATACACTACTACTCATGATGAAGGTAAGAAATTATTTGATATTTATTATTATTTATTGCATAATCTAATCAAATATTACATAGGTTTAATAATAATATATTCTAACCAAGCCCAAACTAAATTTATTTCAAAGCCAAAAAAAAAAATCATAGATAAATTTATAAGTAAAAAAATTATTGAAATTATGAAAAATATTAATTAAAATATCAGTTAATAATTATTTTATTTAAATTTACTTGTCGCAATTTTAACCAATCAAACAGTCTCGAGCTTTTAACAAAAAAACAATTAAAATAATCAAATTAGACAACTATTTTTTACGAGTTTACAAAAACTATTTGTGCTATTAGTATGTACAGTTTTTACCCCATCACACAAGAAAAGAAAGGAAAAAAAAAACAACGGTTGTGAAAATAGAATCGTTTTTTTTTTTATCATGACAATTATTATCCTTTTCTCATCCTTATCATGTGTTTAACTAAAACCAGTGTTTCTCCATTGTCGTGTGATCGAATGAAATAAAAAAAAAAAAAAAAAANAAAAAAAAAAAAAATTCACAAAGTGCGTCAATTGAGATGAAATTTCTCATGTCAATTAACATCCTTTATCGAGTGTCATCAAAAGTCCATTATACTGATGATGATGTCAAACAATATGCGAAGCTTCTCGCTAATATTTCACTTTTTAAATTTAATTTTTTTCATATTTATTTAAAATAATTTCTATATAGTAGACAATTTTTAGATAACCAAATTATAATTTTTTTTATTTTCAAAGAAATATTATCTTTTAGATATTACTATACTTGTTCACTATATTTCATTCAAATGCATGGCTAGCATTGTGTAAATTCCCATGTGTTAAAGAAAAAAGAAAAAAAAATATCATAATGAAAACTTCATCTATAAAATGTGAACACACTTTTTCTTCTGCACAAAAAAAAAAAAAAAAAACTTATATAGTTTAAATGGTTGCACATTAATTACATTCAATGTTATTTATATAAAATAAAAAATAAATAATAATTGAAAATACAATATTAATAATTTTCAACTATTAATTTACATTATTATTTATTATTTTATTCACTGTGTTGACACATAATTGTTTTTTTTTTTTTTATTATTTGCTTGATGCACCAGTGAAATTAATTATTCCAGGTCTAGCACACATGCACACGCACTGTATAAAATTAAATATTAATAACGCAATTAAAATTTTTAAATTAGTTGCTATAACAAAAATTAAGCAAAAAAAAAAAAAAGGGCACGTGTAAATATTTGCTCCTATCATAACACAAGGCATTATCGATTATTATTTTATTTTTTCAATTCGCTTGCTTGAAAAATGAGAAAAAAAAAAAAAAACACTCAATAGTTTTAGATAATAATTACGATAATAATTTAAAAAGTAGTTGAGAATGATATCGAAGCATTTTCTCACAAATAATATACTAAACACAATGTTTATTTTTTTTTTTAAATTAAATTTTTTATTATAAAAAAAAAATACACACAAATGCTGCGTGTCGCATGCTGGCTGCTGCAGTTACCAATATTCACAATAAATCAAACTGAGATCATATAACAATTATAAATTAAATGTTGTTAATTAATTAATTTATATTTTTTTATTTTTTTATTTGATAAACAATGCACGGGAAGTTCGCACGACAAAATGATAAACGAAATTTAAAAAAAAAAAAATGAAAAAGTCGATTGTTATCCTCATTATCCTTATATTTTACATATTTAAAAAACTATTATTATTATTTAATGATAATTATTGAGTGTTCCTAATTATTCCTTGAAAAATCATATCAATGTTTCCAATAATTATCAATATTTTGTGTTGTTTTATCACAAACACTGTCTCTAAATTAATTAAATTTAGGTCAAAATTAAAAATAGCAATTTAGCAGGCACATTAAAAAGTATAACAATAAAAAAAAGTTAATTGAAACGACTTGATTAAATGTTAAAAAATTAATTCATACATGAGTTTGGCTAATGAAAATATATAACATAAATCAGACGAAGGAAAAAAAAAAAAAATATACAAAATTAAACGTGAAATAATTTACTAGCGAAATAGAAAAAAAAAATCACGACACAATTCACGTATTTAAATAATTAAAATTAATTATTAAATATAATATTTTTATATAAAAAAAAAATGTAGAATTTTTTTTTTAAAACACATACACACGTATACAAAGCCGCACATAAATAAATCAGCATAATTTCAATTGATACAAAATAAAATACAAAAAAAAATTAAAGAAAAATAATAATAATTATTAATTAATTTTATTTAAATCAATTAGAGATATGTAGGCTTGTATGTTCGTATGTATGTGTGTGGTATTAGCCTTGTGTTTGTCACTGTGTGCATTGCAGTACCACAAGCAGAGCGATGTGTACAAAGACACACTGAAGTACACGAACATTGGCTTCACCGGGATGTTCACCGTCGAGACGATTATGAAGATTGCCGCTTTCGGTGTCAAGGTAATCTCAATACCCCAAGAGAATATAAAAAAAAATTAAAAATAAAAAAGGCATAAGTAAAAAAAAAAAAAAATACAAATAAAATTAATATTGCCAGAGAGCTTTATAAGCTCTAAATAGAAAAACAATTACATTAAATTTTATCTGTCAAAATAAATAAATAAAAACCTATTAAATATTTGTTTGAAATTGAAAAAAAATATATTTTTTATAAATTTAATGGCTATATTGTTTTTCTATTAATAAAAAAAACTGGTAAGTCTCGCTTATTAGAAATTATTAGAGCAATTTAATTTATTAAAAATAAATTTGCAAAATAAAGACAGAAATATTTATATCGATAATATATTAACAGCTAAATTCGTGAACAATGACTTTAAAAAAATGATTATTAAAACAGACAAAAGTTGAAGAAAAAAAAACACCAACAAATTACTTGTGAATTTGACTGTTTTATTGATAATTTTTTGTAATTATTAATTATCAAAAAAAGAGACATTCTGCATACACAAATGACATGAAAAATAATACACTATAACGTTGAAAAGAAATTTAAAAAAATCAAAGACGTGCTGACATAAAAAATTACTTTTTAGATTAAAAAAATAATATAATTTAATAATCTCTCAAATGCCAACTCTTTCTATCGCCTAAAAAATCTATTATCTCTATTTTTATTTTTATTATATTAGATGAACAATATATACATAATAATAATCACACTAAAAAAAAAAAACTACTGCCTTAAAAAAGTCATAGACAAATTCACAACCTGCATGTTGTTTGTCTTGAAATAATTGTACGCACGTATTCACTGCATGATGAATGTTAATTAAAATCCTGCATGTTAATAATTATTAATTACCTTTATCATTAAAAAGAAAAAAAATCCAACTAATAAAAAAACATTTGTTAGTAGTAGTTCAATAAGATCCACAAGAAAAAAACTAATGAAAAAAAAAAAAGAAAATTGTTTCTTTGTGTAAATTTAGTTTTTCTAATTATTTATTAATTTTCATTCTATCAATTTATTTATATTATTTATATTATTAAATAATAATCCTGATTCACAGAAATGTCATAATGTGAATAATAATTATCCATTAACCCAATGAAAAAAACAAAATTTAAAAAATGTTCCTAAATTTCTGCCAGATTGGTTAGACTTGCAAATAGCTCTTAGAAAATTTAGATTTAATCCTATAATAAATAGCTCGATATAAAACACGACTGATTTGTATCAATACTCCCAACCTAGAATGTATACAATTTATCAAATTGAAGATAGATATATTTTTTTTTTCTATTTTTTATAAATAAAAAAAATCCATCAAGCAAATTAAAAACGTGGTAAATATTTGAAGATAAACAAAGTTTGTTGAATAACAATAAATAAACGGGCTTGGATAGGGAATTAAAATATTTTTTTGAAAAAAAATAAAAGTTTATAAAAAAAAAACGCCTTGTATTTGAATGTCCTACGGCTGTGTTGGGTATATTTTGTAGTATCACGAGGCACCGACGGTTCTGTTGGACACCTTATCAATAGTGAACATGGTCGTCACTCTACTTTTCTTCATTGAGTGCATCCTTAAAGTCATCGCCTTTGGATGCAAGGTATAAAAATTAAAAAAAAAAAATTTTTTTTTAAACAAATATGGATAAAGTAAATTCTAATAATCACTCTGCTCTATATATTTACACCAATTAAAATTATTAATTTAAACAATTTGAAATAAAAATACAACGATAATATTTGAGTTTATATATTTTAAATTTACATTAAATTATTAAATCGGTAAATAATAATTATAACACGTGAATAAAATTGTTTTATTTATGTTTTTTCTTTCAATTTTCGTTTCGTATTTATTATATATTCGATTAAACAAATTAAAATATAACGATTTATTTATTTAAATTTAACGTTCAATCAACAAACTATTTTCTTCTAATTAGCTGCTTGCTGTCACCGGCATGTTCCTGTAGATCTTTAGACAGATCCTTTTATAATCACAAATTAAAAATATATACAATAATAATTTATATTGTCAAGCCATTACATTTTTTATAAATAATGTTAAATAAATTATAAATATAACATACTGACATTTAATTATATTATTTACTTCGGGTTACTTTTTTTTTTTTTTAAATATTAAAAATTTAATAATTACATACGTATGATAAATAAATTTCATACGATACACATGCACACTGATAAAAAACAATNAATTTCTATTTTTATTATATATATATTTATTTTTTTTATTTTGTATTTTATTGTTAATTAGTGTAGAATATTTAAAATGCTGATGTTTTTTTACTGCTTGAAGAACAACTGAGATATTTTAAAATAATTTTAAATATAAAAGTGTATTTATTTATTGTAAATAATTTATTAAAAATATCTCATTTGTTCTTTGAATAATTTTAATGATAAATTTACTAATTGTTTATTTTAAAAAAAAAAACAATTATACAGAATTTCTTCAAAGATCCTTGGAACACATTTGATTTCATCACGGTCATCGGTAGTATCGTGGATGCACTTGTAGTCGAATTTGGGGTGAGTTAAATAATTATTGTTTAAATGTTTTTGTGTGTGTGTGTTTGTGTGTATTATATATAGTTGTTTATTATTTGTTTTTTTAATTTATAAATTTTTTTGGTTATTTTCTTTGGTGTTTTAAAAGTTACACAAATATACGATCTTTTATTGAGATCACACATTATTTACACAAAACATGTTAAACAATATATATTATTATTAAATAGAAGAATTTTTTTTTTTCTTTTTTCAATATTTAGTAAATGTAGATGACATAGAAAACAAAATGAAGTTTATAAAAATATATAAAGTAGTCAAAAAAAGAAAATAGATAAAATCAAAAAAAAAAAAATTGTACAAATATTAGTAGAAAATTAGTATTAATATTGAAAATTTAGTGATAAATATTGAAAATTAAAATTTAGATAATGTTAAAATAAAAACTTTGATAAATTTAAAAATGAAATTTTAGAGAATATAAAATAGTAAATGAAATTTATTTAGATAATTAGTTGAATAATTTTTTTCTTTTTTTTTTTTAAATAAATTTGATATTAATGAATAATTTACTAATTATATATTATTAACTTGATAATAATGAATTTAATTAATTTTTATAAAATGAAATTTTTAAAATAAAAATGTGCTAAATTAAAATAAAAAATCATTTTACACTGAATACATTTCAATTACACAGCACTTCCTAGTAAGCACTCCGCAACCTACTTCACCTGATGCAGATCAAGTTGCGGTAAGGCACTAATTTGGGATTTAAATATGTTTATATATTGTTATATTTATTTATGTTAAACAAAAAAAAAAAAATATTTCCAATAGCTTCGTTCTTGTATTTGTTAATCTTATTATAAAATTTTATTGATGTATCAACATATTCTAAAGAAAAACTTTAAGATACTTGTTTCGTTTTTTTTAAAGACATTTTTATATAATTTATTTATTTAATAAACAGATACATGTACGAAGTTATATCAATTAATATTTTATGGAATATAATTATTGTTTTTTTTTAAAGTGTAATTTTCTTTGTCCCCTACAGGAAAATTTTATAAACGTTGGATGTTTGAGGCTTTTTCGTGCTGCAAGACTGATTAAATTACTTCGACAAGGATATACAATACGAATATTACTTTGGACATTTGTGCAATCATTTAAAGCAAGTTTTTTTTTGTTTTTTTAAACTTATTATTATATTTAAACTAACTGCATATTTTAATTGTGAGTATTTTCTTTTTTTCTATTCAGGCTTTGCCGTATGTTTGTCTACTTATTGCCATGCTGTTTTTTATCTACGCCATCATTGGCATGCAGGTAAATTTAATTAAAATAAAAATTTAAAATACAAATAATAATAATATTTCTATGTAAAATCATTCATCAATTTTTTATTTATTTTTTTCACATTATTGTTTTGTTTTTTAATGATAATTTCATCAGGTTTTTGGAAATATAAGAAATGACGATCAAACAGCAATGGAACGTCACAACAATTTTCAAAATTTTGTTGGAAGTTTGATGTTGCTTTTTCGGTAAGTCGAGCAGCTTTAAAAATAAAAATAATATTTGTATTTAAATAATACATTTGTAAAAAAATAGAAAAAATATAATAATACAAAGTAATTTATATAAAAAAAAAAAAAAAAGGTAAATAATTAAAGTAAGCTGCTCGACGTTATAATAAATTTTGTATATTCCCATTAGTAATGGCATTAGTTAAATTTTAATTGTAAATAATAATAATTTTGTGTATTTAAAAGTAATATATTGCTAAATTATTGGATCCCAATTTAAAATTGTAATATAGGTTTTTGGTAACATCGCACTGGATCCAGAAACATCAATTTATGAACACAACAATTTTCAAAGTTTCATTCAAGGTCTGATGTTACTATTTCGGTAAGTTGACCAACAAGTAGAATAGTTAAATTTTTCTGCTTTTATAATGTATAAATTTAAAATTTATTTAGAATAATAATTGATTTGTTGTTCCAATTTAATATATACTGTAATTTTATTTGACAATTAAATTTTTATTTAAACAGATGTGCAACTGGTGAAGCATGGCCAAGTATAATGTTGTCATGTATCAAAGGAAGACACTGTGATGTACGAGCTAAACAAGATGCTGAAGGATGTGGCTCAAATTTAGCCTATGCATACTTCGTATCATTCATATTTTTTTGCTCATTTTTAATGCTTAATTTATTTGTTGCTGTTATTATGGATAATTTTGACTACCTCACACGTGATTCATCAATACTTGGTGCTCATCATCTTGATGAATTTGTTAGAATATGGGCTGAATATGATCCAAATGCAACTGGTAGAATACATTTTACTGAAATGTATGATATGCTTAAAAATATGGATCCACCACTTGGATTTGGTAATAAATGTCCAAATAGACTTGCATATAAAAAACTTATTAGAATGAATATGCCAGTTGATGATAGTGGTAAAGTTGCATTTACAACAACATTATTTGCATTAATAAGAGAAAATCTCAGTATTAAAATGAGAGCTGGTAAGTTGTTAATTGTTTTTTTAAATATAAAATTAATTAATAATTAATATTAATTAAATATTTCAATAGCTGAAGAGATGGATCGAGCTGATAATGAATTACGAGATACTGTCAGAGCTATTTGGCCTTTACAAGCTAAAAAAATGTTGGACCTTTTGATACCTAGGAAAGATGGTAAACATTTAAAAATATATAATTTTATATTTGTTTATTATTAATTATGACTTTTTTGCAGAATTAAATAAAGGCAAATTGACTGTCGGTAAGATATATGCTGGTTTACTGATCCTTGAAAATTGGAGAACAACTAAATTTGGCCAAATTGAGCCAACTGGACCACAGGTGAGTTTTATTATACTAATAAATTATTAACAATAAATTAAATAAATTAAAACAAAATTTATAGGAAATATTATCAATAATTTTTTTATCGTGAAACAATCAATTATAAAAATATAAAAAAATTTAATTTGATATAGAAAATTATTCAATTTCTTTCTTTAATTATTTGCAGTTTTTAGCTGAAAATAATTGTAATTTTTATTGAAGAAAGAAATTAAATAATTGTTTTTTAAAACGTATCAAATTTTACAAAAATTGTGAATGAATGTTTCTCGTCTATTTGCTTCTACGTGGTGTGATAATATTTATGGCTGATCCGATGATTATATTTTAAGATCAACAAAATGAGTCATCCCAGTAGTTTTAGTCAACCTGAATGACAACTAAATTTCATTTTGTTTATTTAAATGGATTATATTTATATTCAGAATGAAATTTCGTTGATTTATTTCCTCTCCAGGTTTACAAGTGTTACCTCAACTATGTGGCTGAGTTTATATGTAGTATTTTGAGTGAATAATTAGAAATACAAACAACAAAAAAATAATTATAAATGTTGGTCATTGATAAAATTCAATGTTATCCTTAGAATAATATAAAAAAATTTGAATAAATTATTAGGAAATCAGTCATTTTAGATAATTAAAATATAGTGATATTTAAAAATACAATTCACTGCATTTTAATTCTGACAAACGTTAATTGTTAATAAATTTTTTAATTTTTATATAGAAATTAATTTAACGTTTGTCAATATGAGTTTAGAAAAATAGGAAAAAACTTTGATTATTAATTAAAAAATAAAAAATAATACAAAGATAATTGTGATTGATATTTAGCTATAGGAAAATGTGAATTTATTATTTGAATGATTAATATAAATAGAATATAAAAATGTGTGTTGAGTGTTGCTCGTTAAATATAAATTACGAGACATTTATATAGATAAATGTTTCATATTAATAAATTCTATAAAATACAAAATAGAATATAGGCTAGATATTTAGTAAGTTGATGATTAAAAAAAAAACAAAGATTAATGAACAAAAACAAGATTTAAAAAATGTTCATTCATCAAAGAAAAAAAGAGATGAAACACTCAAATTTTGTTAATCATTATTTTTTATATTACATAGTATTTATTTTTTATTTTTTTTTCTTTATTCTTTTCAGAGCGATAACGATATTGATAACGATTCTGCTGGGCATAGTCATCCAGCCCATGCGGTAGTACTTTTACTTTTTTTTCATTATCACAAATACTCTCACAATTTTTCATATTTATTTTTATCATATTTGTATATTTTTATATTGCAAATTACATTATTTTTTAACACTGTACAATTATTTTTTATATATTTGGCCCTTTAAATTAACGCACTTTATTTGTGGTACAATAATAATTTGTTATTTAAAACTTTGACATTTTTAAATCCACGTTTTTTTTTTTTCAATAAAATCAAGTCATTTAAAATCATCACTGTAATGAAAACACAACTACACATAGCGTTTAAATTTCTGACAATAGGCACAACCCGATAGTTTAAATGTAAAAAAAATAAAAAAATAACCAATTGTAGATAAAAATAGTCAATATTAGATAATTTATTCCTAAAAAATTTATCGAGTTGAGTATTTAAAAAAATACTATTATAAATATAATTTTTAAATAAAAACTCGATAGTATTTTTCCTATATTTTTAAAATAAACAATAAATTAGTTGCAATTTTCTATGTCACATGAAAAGTATTTATAAATACGTGACGTATAAAATTGTAATATTAGTGTTATAAAATTTAATATCACTGATATGTAAGCACCTAAAATGCGATAAAAAATTAATTTCGCAACAAGCACACACTCGTTCACCTTTCTTTGCGATTCAACACTGAAAATATAAACAGTGTAAGTAATTAGATAAACAAAAAAAAAATATTAATTATCACAATGGTAAAAAAACCTCAAGTAGTTTGATAAAAATTCTGATTCATCAGAATCTAGTTTAAAAAAAAAAAAACTAGCTCGCCTTTTGCCTCGTAATCCACAAATCCAATAGATAAATATTATTTTTTTTTAAAACTAATTTCATTCATCTAAATGTGTCTATTAGTTATCAATAAAAAATAAATAGAATAGACGGTTCTAGATCGATCATATAGATATTTAAAATTAAAAAATTATTTCAGCTTTTATTTCTTCTATTGAATTTAAAATAAAAATTATATTACGTTTGCTAATTTTTTTAGAATGATTAAATTTTATAAATAATTTAGATATTTTATTTTGATAATTCTATAAATAGTTTAGATATATCTGGCTTGAATTTTTATTCTAATGCATCGAAACATAATCACTTAATCACAAAAAAAAAAAAAACCATACAAATATTCATCAACACAAAATACTCAAAATGATAAATCACAATAATTTTTTTTCACTAACCATCAATGCGATTTAAATATCTGAATAATTCAATCAACAAAATATCACGTTATCACTCGTACAAATCAATCAGGATACCATTACTCTTGCAAAAGTAAAAAAAAATAAAAAAACAGTTTTTTCAAACACTGTAATTGTATTTTTAGGCATGTTTTTTTTTTTTTATATATATATTTAAAATGTATGTTCAGTTAAAACTAGGACAGTTTAGTTTAGAAATAGGCTGTTTGTAACCATTTTGGTATGCAGCTTGTTTATGTTACCCAATTGTTATCCCAAATTTAAATAAAATAATTAAATGTTTGTGTATGTCTGACCTGAATTTAATATTCATCATTGACGTAATAGTAATAGTAATATAAATTTAAAAAAAAAAAAACAAAACAGTCATTTGTTAAATTGCTTTTAAAATAAAAAATCTAAACTTGTAAAATAATTAACAATTACATTTTAAATATAATTTAAACAATAGATCAATTTTTAAAATGACTGTTTTGTTTTCTAAATTTTTTGCATGCTTACTAATGATAATTGCATCATTTCAGATTTTTTTTATTTAAATTTAATTATGACTCATATACATAACAATAGTAAACTTATTACAATAATATTCACTGGTTATTACAAATATGTATTTCAAATAAAACAAACATATACAGGCTTTTTTACTTAATTAAAATCAACAAATTAAAATATCATCGAGGCATTTATTTTAAAATTAAAAATACATTATGCACGTAATACTGAATGATAATTATCAAAACAAAAAACAAAAAAAAATGCATCGTTGATATTTAAATTTACTTTTTCAATTTACGTGGTTATAATTTTAATTGAAAACGAAAAAATATGATAATTTATTTGTCTCGTAAATTGGAGATTTAAAAAAAAAATTTAAAAAAATTATTCTAATTTTTTAAATATTCATATTAATTTACACAAATGCACAATAATTTATTACCACCATGACACTTCTTTCTGGCATGTTTCAATATACAAAAAAAAAATTTTTAAATATAAAAAAAATTAAATTATTTTATTGATTGTCTCTTTCTCAATTCTCGATCATATGTTTCACTCTCACGTTTGATATATTATCCAATTTTTTAATGCAATTTTAAATAAAACAAATATATATTTCTTTTTTCTTCATTATATTTTAATAAATTAATACATAATAAAACAACAAGTGTATAAAAAGTGAGCAACAGAGTAGAGAGAAAGAGACACTGTGATTAATAATGCAACTCGGAAGAAGGTCCAGGGTGTCGGATGAAAGCCTGTATGTGCATTGTCATGGATTCACAGTGTTATTAGAAAAAAAAACAAATAAAATATATTATAATATTTATACAATGTAAAAAAAATATGAAAAGAAAAAAAAATATGTGCCAAGTTTGACACGACGTTTGACAAATCCGAACAGCATTCAACATTCTTCAACTGCCTGATGGACATTGCTGGGGTTAATCACACTGGTAATAATCATCATGGAAGCCGTTTAAACAGTCTTGAGCCAAATGATGGAGAACATGATGAGCATGATGAGCATGATGAGGATGGTGCCATTGGTACTCTTGTTGCCGCCGAGCATAGACGTCAACGAAGCTTCAGGTATATATTTTTTTTAATAATATTTATAATAAAATATTTATAATAATAAATTATATTTTTTTATTTTTAGAAATAAAAAGGTGAACTGGAAGATGTCCCACCAGTACGATAAACTAGGGAGCAGCGGAGAGAGTAGCCAGGGAGGGGGTGGGTCTGGGGTTGTACATGTTGTTAGAAACAATGTGGATCGGGGCCCCGAGCTAGAGCCATTGCTGGCTGAGTCCTCCCAGGACCAGTATCATCATAATCAAAACAACAAATACTACAATTATGATTATGATAAAAATTATCATCATCACTACCACCATCATCATCATCATCATCATCGTCATGATCATCGACAAACCTCGTACTATCAACACCAGAACACCTACGCACCTCGCTCCTCAATCCGCTACCTCAAGGTGTCGACTCGGTCCAAATTAAAAAAAAAAATAAACAAATATTTTTCATTTAAATTCTTTAAATATTTTTGGTTTTCTATTTATTATTTATTTTTTTTTTTCGATTCTATTTTACAAGCTCATCTTTTATTTTTAACATATTTTTTTTTTTTCATAAATTCATTCGTTTCATTTTTAATAATAATAATCAAATTTTTTAAATTTTATTTACGTGAAAAAGACTCAATTTGTCGTATTGATAAATTTTTAATTGAAAAAATAGCATATTAGATATTTTTAGATGATTTTTTTTGTTTGTTTTTTAATATATTTTCAAAATACGTGTTTTTTTTTTTTTTACTAGAAATAGTTTTAAATAGATTGACAATTTAAGTTTATTAATTTTTAATATAGAAGAAATTTAAAAAATATATTTTTAGATGTTTAACGAGGTTTTTCCTTAGAATGTTATCCTATAAAATTATCCTTTAAAAAAATGACACTTAGATACACTTGATAGATGAAAAAAATGGTCCTGGAAAAATTAATAAATTGATAAAACAATTTTTAGTATATAATTTTATGAATTTCATTTTTTTTTAATTAGATAATTGTGGGGATAAATTATAGATTAAATTTATTAGTCAAGAAATTTAGAATACTAGAAATATTGCCCGTCCCTAGCTGCTTTCATCCTCGTGATAGAAAAAAAAGATAATTAAAAAAAAATAAAATTCAGACAATATTGTCAGAGTTTTTAATAAATATCTCCCGATGTTTTTTATAATTATTGTAAATGTGTCGTCTTAATGGTAAGTAAAGCGTGTCTAAATGTTAAAAAAACAAAAAACAAAAATTAGAAATGAAGAAAAAAAAAAAAAACAATACTTTCGTTCACAAAAACACATAAAAAATTAATCACTTTTTTTTTTTTTATAAATATAAAAATTGCATGAGCATGTGTAAATAATTTTAATCTGCATGAATAATTTATTTAATCAATTCTGCGACATGTTGGGATCTTTTTTTTTTTTTTTTATTTTAAAACAATCATAATCTTTGATAATTCATTTTTTTTTTTTCTAATAAATGTTTTATATTTAAATTATTTTTCAATTTAAAAAAAAAAATAAAATCCAATTTAAACTCCTGGTATATTTCAAAAAAGAAATTTTAGAATTTTGGAATATACCATCCGAGGCAAAAGGCAAAAATTATTTCCAATTAATTGACAGTATTGCAAAGCAAAGGAACTAACGATATTAAATTCCCAGTATTTTTAATTTTATATTTTTATGCTTCTAATTAAATAAAAGATATTTATTTAGATTAATTGCTTATTTAAAGGATCCACATGATGTTGTGATAAGTGATTCACGAGGAGGCAGTATGGAGAGTTTAACACACAATGGAGAAAGACTTCATCCTCATCAACCACATCATCCACCTAGACATCATTCACGATCACCAAGTTTAAGGTAAACTATCAACAATCAACTCTAATTTTTATCAATGATTTTAATATTATATTTTTCTATACAGAAGACATTCACCAAATCATCGATCACCATCACCAACTAGGAGGCAGAGATTTGATTCAAATGCCTATCATGAAACAGTAGGTTTTAGTGATACAGTTAGTAATGTCGTTGAAATTCAGAGGCATACACATGGGCCTCATTCACAGTACAATCATCGACATAAAATAAGAGGTATACTAACTATTATTATACATTGTTTTTTGTTATATTTTTGTCAAATTTATTTGCTAATCATTTTAGCAAATGGTACACGAGATGATTCAACATCAGCTGTAATTTTTAAAAATATACAAATATAATTTTATTAATTTAATAAAAAATTTAATCATTTTTAAAAATTTCATCATTGTTGGATCAATCTGTCATGTTGATATGTATTAATGAATGTTTGCTATACATGGTTTCTTGGCAAGAGACAATATGGCTCTATGTTTAATTGATGTAATATAATTTTTTTTTCTTCATTCTTTTCGGTTATGCGCTCTACACAGACTATTACGACAACTCCGACTATTACAACGATGGTAATTTTTATTCTTTTTTTTTTTTTTTCTTTTTTTTGTTTGTTTCACAAGTATGATACTTTTTTCCTCTTACAAACTTATGATACTTTGATTTTTTCATTGAATTGTGTTTGGCTTTTGCAAATTTTTTTATTTTTAGTTTTATATTTTTAATGAAAATTACACAAACACACACAGCACATGCTATTAATTTTTTTTTGACACAATTATACTGTTTTTTTTATAAAACAATTATTTTTCTAGCAGACACTTGCAATAGTTTTTCTTTTATTTATTAAAATTATTTTATAAAAAATTAAATTAATATGCTTTATATCGTTGAATTAACACAATTTTATTTTCACAATATTTATTTATTTTTGGTATTACACTGGAGCATGTGCTTTTCATCATTCAACTACTTTTATATTTTTAAAATATCAATTAGCTAGTTCAAAGATTCATTATTAATGAAAAAGAAAATTATTATTTTTCGCTTATTCTTTGCTTTTATTAATAGAATAATTTTTTTTTTTTTTTTGAGGCATGCTTACTGTTTTGTAATGCAAAAAAAAAAAAATATAAAAAGCCAAATAAATAAAATAAATAAAATCATCAGGTCCATGGAGTGCATCAACAAGTCCAGCACGTTCACCAAGTCCAGTATCAAGAATGAATCATAGTCGTCATCATTATGGTACAACAAGTTTAGAACAAAGATCACGAAGTCCAAGTCCAATTGGTGGACGTCGTCAAGGTTCACATCATCATCATCATCATCCACATCAACATAGTTATCCAGTTTTAGTAACACGTCGTGGACAAGGTAGAAGATTACCACCAACACCAAATAAACCATCAACATTACAATTAAAACCATCAAATATAAATTTTCCAAAATTAAATGCATCACCAACTCATGGACCACATTTATCACAACAACAACCACAACAACAATTGCAACAACCACAACAACAATTGCAACAACCCCAACAACAACAACAACATGTACCAATAACACCTGGTGGTTTACCAGCACAAATAAGTATTGGTGGTGTACCACTTAGTTTTGAACAAGCTGTTGCAATGGGTCGTGGTGGACGTTTACTGCCAAGTCCAGTTCCAAATGGTTATAAGCCAACAAGTGGACCATCAAAACAACAACAACGTACACCAAGAACAAGACATTCAGATAGTGATGAAGATGATTGGTGCTAGCCAATGTGGGACCCTGGACGGTGGTCAGCTGATTCTGACGTTTTCTCAAATGGTCTTAAAGCCTGTGCATGACGATAAATATTTTTTAAATTTTTTTAAATCATTTTATTTATATTAATTCATTTAAATATTTGCACATATTCGTCATTGAGATTTACGATAACCTGAAGGGGTCAAACAGCTATTAAAATTATTCAATGAAAGTTGGTTTAGTAATTAAAATGAAGACTCATTAAAACAATGAAACTCAAGCTTTTTTTTTTAAATTGTTCATTGTGTCTTTTTTATTTTCAACAAGTATTTTGCAATTATGCAAGTTTATAGAGAATAAAGTGCTGTGTAAGAATGATTTTTGGATCATTTTCAGTATCCATTTAAATAATTTAAAAATGTATATATACGTGATATGTATATATGCGTATACGTATTTGTGAGATTTAGGAATAAATTAAATAATTAAATAATTAAAGAAAGTTTTGTTCATCGGGTGTTTGTATTTTAAATATTAATTAATATTTTAAGACGCATATTTGTGGTTTTTATTTATTAAAATTAATATTTTAATAATTTTACAATTGTCTTAAAATTATAATATTAATGAGACATGTTTTTTATACGATTATAATTATTAGCTTTATTTTGGCTTTTATGTTTAATTCATTTTTACATTTATTTATTTATTTATTTATAAATAAAATTTTCAAATAATCTCAAACGATTATGAGATTTGAAAAAGAATATATTATTGTTTTTCTTTTTTAAATATTAAAAAATAAATAAAAACAATGAAAATGCGTCTTTTTTAATACAATAAATTATTAATTAATAATTTTTATCTTTTCTGGTGGATTAATGAGAGCCGGATTCTCACCAATAATTATTTAATAAATTTAGCTAAATCAATATTATCAATGATCATTGATAATCGTGTCAGTGACGCATCTCCGATTATTATAATTATAAACAAATATTTATTTAAAAAAACAAATTAAATAATCAACTTATAAAATTATTTAAATAAATTATATTAATAAAAGTGCTTATATATATATTATGTATGTATATAGCATATATTATAATAATAATTTTAAAAGACTTTATTAAAAATTTAATAAAAAAAAATAAATTTGAATAATTAAATTCCCATGACGTAATGTTGTAGGATTTTTAAAAAAAATATAAATAATTTTCGACATTGTCGGACTTTACTGTATAGTAATTTCGACCCAATGTAAAGTAAATAAATTCTTTAAAAAAAATTTACAAAACAAAAAACATAAAAAAGAAAATGAATGAGTCAAAAAATTAAATATGTAAATTAATTTGGATGAAAGGATCCTGATAATGAAATTGCATTAAATTTAATTTTTTAAATATGAATTATTAATGCTTTTTTTAATTTTTTTTTTGAAGTGAAATAATTATGAAATTTTCGTTGTGTCGTTTAGATATCACTCTCGTGTTTTCACTACACTTAAAAATGAAAATAAAAAAAAAAATGATTTAAAAATTATTAAGTATGCAATTGTGAAAATAATATGTGTGATTATTAATTTATAAAAAAAAATAATGGAGGCGACCGAGACCAACTGAAATTAACGAGTTTAATTAACGAATTTTTGGGTATTTATTTGATATTTTTTATTTATTAATGAAAGAAAAAATCAAATAAATAAATATAATCATAAAAAAATCAACTTTGGCGGTTGTAAAGTGTTGCCAATATGTTTGTTCACGTGAAAATCTCATAAATCATAATTACCTGAATACAAAAAAAAAAAAATTAATTTAATAAATATTTAAAACAATGCGAATGCCACATTTTGTTCGTGCCAATCCGTAAAATTAAAAGTTTTTCTTTCATTTTTTTTTAGATTTAATTTGGTTCGGATCTCCAAGATAACTAGAATTTCTTCATTGATTTTTTATTATCATAAAATTAATGACTAGCTAATTGACTTTAACAGAAATAAAAATGCGTTAAACACATTATTACATACTGCCAATTGAAGACGAAGTAAATCTAGAAAGAAAAACGAAAATATTATTTTGAAAAAAAAAAAAGAAATATGATGATAGAAAAAAAGATAATCCACCGAGATGAAAATATATATTCTGCCCGGGTGTTGATAATAATGGCTGAATCGAAAACGAATTGAATACAAAAATAAATTTATTTGAATAGTTAAAAATTAATTAGATGATAATTAAAATAATAATTGCGGAGCTTGTAGGTCTGCATAGATTTTTATCAAAAAATAAAATAATATCATCTGTACTTATACTCATTTATATATCATTTTGTTTATTCCCAAAATTAAAATGAGATTCGCAAAGTCTCCCTTAAGTGCTTTACAAACTCAATCGTATTCCATAAGTGGCATAGATAATTAATTAATTAAATAAATACGAAACAGAACAATAAGACCAAATACTTGAAAATCTGTTATGATATATTATATCAAAGTGTTTCAAATGTTAAATTATTAACAAAACAATTTTTTCTGTGATAAACCTTAAACGAAAATCGTAGAAATGAAAAAATAATTTAAAAAAAAAAATTAAAATGCAAAAAATTAAGTAGATTTTTTTCTCCTGGTCTTTAATGTTTTTGTAGGAAAAAAACAATTGACCATAACAATAGTTTTAAATAAATAAATAAAAGCGAAACAAATGTAAATTGAATCATTAAATTTAAATAGATAAATAGAAAAATAAATAGATTCAGAAATAAATAATTGAAAACAGTTTAAATAATTAAATATAACAAATTTTAAATATTTCGAATTAGTAATGTTTCGAAATTATTTCTTATTAATTAAAAAAAATATAATAAATTAAAGAAAAAATAAAATTTCCATTTTTGCGATAATTTTCATTCAGATTAAATAATTAATAATATACAATAATAGTCATTAATATTAATAGTTCATCATTGAAATACATTTTTCCCAATTTTATGAACAAAGCACCTTCAGGATGACAATGTCGTTCTCAAACGATTGTTTACATAGAATTTTCAATCTCCGTGTATAACTTATGTCGTAGTAATTTTAATTTTATAAATTAAATTCTTTTTCAATTTTAAATTTTTATAAAAATAATTACAAACAATATTAAATGGAATTAGAAAAATTATAAAATTTTATTTTATTAATTAGCATAAAAGCCTGAGAGTGCCGTTGCTTAATTAATGAAAAAAACATTAACGAATTAAAATTTTAATAAATAAATTCATTGATAATTGATATATTTATTTTATTTTTTCAATATCTTCATGTGTAATATAAAGCATTGCTTGTACACTAACAATTAAATTCAATAAATCATTAATTTTTTTATTCTTTGTAAATTAAATAATGAAAAAATAAATCACCATCGTTCAGTAAATAATTTAAGATAATAAAACATACAAAAGAGTTAAAAATTTAAACGTATACGACGACGAATATTGTTCTAAATAATTTATTAATAGTAATTTAAAAAAAAAACATTCCTGATTTATCACAACACTCATCACTTTGCTACCGCCACCAACAAAAAAATACAAACAAATAAACAATTGCATAACAATAATTAAACAACAAAATTGAGATGTTAAAGAAAATTTGTAAAATCGTTTTGTTAATAATTATGACAAGAGAAGACTTAAAATTAACATTGCTATCTGCTCGTTTCATAAAAGAAAAAGCCGCATTTAATAATGGATTTAAAGTATTTACCAAAACTAGATAAATTTTTTGACTTGTTCATAAAAAAAATAATTTTTTTATTTTTTCAATTTGTTTATTTATAAACCTATAAATAAACAAATTAAAAAAAAACATATATAAAACTTGAAACACATAAATAAACAAATTAAACAGAGTGAAAGCAAAATGCTAACACCCATTGATTATTAGTGAGAAATGATTAATAAAATAATCAATTAAAATTTAAACATTATCGTACGATTTCATTACTTGCATTTAATAAATAATAATAAGTTATTAATAAATACGTAAATACATAAATTTTAAGAGTTTTTCTACTTATCTATATTATAAATAAATAAATAAATAAATAAATAAATAATATATTTATGTATGTATGCAGTATGTATCTACATGCATGCATAAATAAATAAATAAATAAATTTATATATTCGCATAAATACGTAAAAATATATTTGAAAAAAAAAATAAAATAACATAAAAAAATACGGGATAAATTTAAATGACACTTATAAATACACAAATGCATAAACATGATTATAAATATGGTATAAATGAACATGAGAGTGGTAAATTTAAACTTTGACTATAGATAAATTAATAATACAAATAATTAATGGAGAAAAAAAATATATATAGATTTCAAAATAATTGAAAATATATATAAATATTATAAATTAATTAATTTGAATAAAATGAAAAATATCCTGTCGATAATAATCACACACTTTGTCACTAGACCTGTGAAGGGCAATGGAGAAGGCTCGTTAGAATTTCATACTTTTGCAAATAATCGACACTTCGATCTTTAAATAACCAAAATAAAATTAACAAAAAATTTTTAATAATATATAAGTTAATATAATTAAAATATAATAAATAAATAAAATACCGCGAGTTACGTTCTTATATTTCATATATTGTCTATACTTTGTTAATTATATT
The DNA here is from genome assembly GCA_015776835.1 of Aphidius ervi. NCBI lineage: Eukaryota > Metazoa > Arthropoda > Insecta > Hymenoptera > Braconidae > Aphidius > Aphidius ervi. The sequence goes on from MKYW01000070.1 coordinate 254,802, forward strand.
TTGTTAATTTAATATAGTTTTTAATTAATACTCCACAATAAAATAATTATTCATCGTTTGAAAGTTAATATATGCAATGTTGTATTGTGCGCCTGGCAATCAGGACTTGGTCACTGAATGTATAGAATTATGTATAATAATTATTCCTTAAATTATGGAAATGGGGTAAAATTATTAAAGGGCAGATTGCGTCGATAGTTCATGATAAATAATTAAAAAAATAATTTACTGCTTTTCTTAAAATTGGCACGTAAAAAATTATGATATTTTGTTATCTTTGAATCTTGTAAAATTACAAAATATTTAATAAATATTGTCGAAATTACTGGAAATATAAAAATTGTATGATAATTGAATATGACAAAAATTGTATCCTGCGAATCATTATATTGTAATAAAGTTGCCTTATAACAAATGTTGATAAAATGGAAAAAAAAAAGAAAAAATTGTCAGGCAAATATTTACTAAATAATAACATTTTTTTTTTGCTTTGGTTTTTTATAAATTGTCATCATAAATTCTGTAAGAATAATTTACATTAATTCGTGGGAATCAAATTAATTCGAAAAAATAATATTAATAATAATAATAATATGAGTAATTGAATGAGAGAAAAATAAAGCACAGAAAATATTTAAAAATATATATAAAATTTGATAATTATTTGGTGTCATTGGAAAATTGTGGTATGAATTTTTAAGAATAAATGTAAGCTGAATAAAAAATTTTCGTGGCTGTCCTGTTGTTATAAAGATTCAATGAAAAATTAAATAAAAAAAAAATGAAAAAATAACTTTTTAAAAAAAATAAACATTGAAAGCTTTAACTTTGAATAAATTAAGTATAAAAAGTATTGCTAATAAATGCCCAGTCGAATGAATGAAAGAAAAAACGAAAAAACAAAAAAAAAAATTTAATAATAATTTAAAATATTATAAGATTTGCTTTAATAATTATCACTGTAAATTAAATTTTTTGAAAAAAAATAATAATAGTAATATAATAAATTGAAACGAAAATATTGATTGCTCCACAAGTAAAATTGTATCTTTATAAAAAAAAATTAATTAAAAAAAAATTGTATAGAAACGCGTGAATCATGTCTGATAGTAATTCATTAAAAAAGGATAAATTCTTTTTCTTTTTTCCTAATAAAAATATAAATATTCCAATTTTAATATAGATTTTATCACTTGATATGTTAATGATTCAATCGGACATGATTCTCGCGTCATTAAAAAAACGCGTCTGCCGTGAAAACAATTGTCAAGAAAATATAAATTATGAAATTGAAAAAAGAATAATTAATAAAAAATGATCACTACTACCCACGACAATTTAAATTGACAAGCGAATTTAATAAAAAATAAAGCAAAAAATTTATAGGGTGACTGAGAGATTAGAAAAAATGATTTTGACAACAAGTAAAAATGCTTTATTGAATATAAAACTCAAGTGAGAAAAAAAAAAATAAAAAAAGAAACTATGTATTTACGCAGTATCGGAGTACCTATCTTATGAATATTATGCATATAAATAGCTAGTTAAATTTGCAAAAATTAGTGTGTATCGTCGCTTCGAAAAAATGCCCGGTCATAACTCGCCAGAAAAATCCAACAAAACCAATTTCAAGTTCATTCTTTTTTTAAGGAAAAAATAAAAAAAAAATATTAAAAAAAAAATAAATAAATAAATAAATAAAAACAATAAACAATGTATTGAATATTTAATACTTGACTATTGCGTTGTGTTGATATTATTTTGGACCTTTTAGTTTTAAGGTGCAAGATTGATCCTTCGTTGTAAGTATACATCTTTGTGATGATTGCAGTTTTGGTGGAAAAACAATAGTTAAAGCACTTGATAGAACGTTACCTGATTGAATGAAAAGATTCGTACATATAGCACTTGTGTTAAATGGAATAGAAGCATGCAAAAATACTCATGCATCTTCATTTACAAAATGCTGATCCATAATTGCAAGGTGATATAAATGGAGAAATTATTACGCCAGATGAACCAGTTGTTTTGTAAAAAAGAAAAAATTTATATAGGTTTAAAACTGATATTAATCGAGAATTTGATTCAAGTGATTTGTTTTATTTTAGATGTAGAAGATGAATTTTGGGCCTTCAGAAAGTCTTGAGGAAAATAAGCTTAATTGTTTTAAAAAATTTTTTAAATTCTTTTAAGGTTTGAAGCTTTATAATATTCGAAATTTTAATTTAAAACTTTAAACTTTTGACTACTTTTGATTTTAAATAAATGCATTGTCAAAGTGGTCAACTCAATGAATGCAGTAGTCAATTGTAGTCAACTCATTAGTTATCAAAACCATGTTGGTAATGTACACTTCTAGCTGGGATCACGTTATTCGACATGTGAGTTTTTTTTTTTTTTTACATCTATTTACATCCATGACAAATGACAATAGTAACGGTCAAACGTCGAAATACGTTACCAAGTCAACGACATTATGTGTATATAGAAAAAAAAACAAAATTTATTGCATTAACTATACTAAATTAATTATCACCTAATCAAAGGATCAATTAAGGTAAATAAAAATTTATAATTTTAACATTATTTAATTTATAAAATAATTTCGTGTATCAATTTTTTTTTAAGATGTTGCACTCAGTATTAGTTGGCTTTATAAATATAATTTTATTGATGTTGATCTGACTGGTTGATCATCAACTTTTAATTGATTTATATTTCTGTTTATTTTATTCTGGTTGTAATACATTTAAATTCATCATTACTTATTAAATATATATTTTCAGAATTTACTTAAAATGAATGCAAAAAAAATATGTGTTGAGGAAAACCAACAAACATCTGATGTTGGTGACGAGGATCCAAAAGTCGTCATCAACTCACTGGACTACGACTCATTAGCAAAAATCATCATGTTGTTGCCAATACCAGAAAGGATAGACATGGAAAAAGGTAAATATTATTATCAAAATGAAGTTTCTTTTTTGTTAATAAAATCTCAATGTTTGTATTATTAATTTTTGAATAATTATAAATAATGATTAATTTTCAAATTTGATACGTTTTATTCTAGTTTGTGCCAAGTGGAAAGAGGCATGTCAGCTTGCTTGGTATGACATTAAAAAATACAAATGTGAATCATCAATTGGACGTTGTTATGATAATCGTTTGTTGACACAATCATACCTCGAAAAAATATTATTAAGATGTGGTAAATATCTGAAAGAATTGTCTCTCTCAGATGTTTGTGACTCGAGTATTATGCCATTTGTTAGTGATCACTGCAAAAATTTAACAAGTCTTGAATGTAAAATTGATGATAATGCTGATCACATTCTTCAGGCATTTACACAGTTGGATAAATTAAAATGCATTAAAATGGTACTGAACAATAGGACAAAAAATGAAACAATTAATCTACTTGAAATAATTAATAGTCTTCCAGAAGAAATTAATGAAATTCATATACGTTATAAATATTTTTTGCACAGTGAACTTTTCGTAAGTTGTCATTGAATACCAACTAGTTGTTTATCATCAGTGACAAACAATACTATCAATCAAATAAATACAAATTATATAAATAAATTTTTATTATTTTCAGACTTTGAATAAATTTAAAAATCTTCAAAAACTGTCTTTAATTGGCTTCTGCGTAAACGAGCTAATTCTTCAAGAAATAGCAGAAGCAACAACACTTGTTTATCTTAACATTGAATTATATGATAAACACATAGGATTTCCTTTATTCGATAAACTCGTTAATTTGGAATATATTAAAATAGAAAGTAAAACAGAAGATAGAGTCGATAGAGAAGTCTCTACAAAAGTAGCCAACACTATTTTTTGTATATGCAAAAATCTAAAACATCTTGATATTCCAAATGACTTTTGTGATCTTGCCGAAATTCCTTTGGCAAAATGGGAAAACTTCGAAAATTTAGAATATCTTCGTTTATCTTGTTATGAAGTATTACCTAGCTTAGCAAATACAATTGTTAAATATTGCAAGAATTTAAAACACTTGTGCATAAACCCTATACGCTTTTCAATAGAGGCAAACCTAAAAAAGTTAACAAAATTGAAAAATCTTGAAAGTTTGGAGATGCGTGGTGGACGCTTCACTGAGGAAGCAATAATCGCAATTTCAAAGAATTGTAAAAAACTTAAACGTTTAGAACTTGCTGATTGCGCTATATTATTAAGAAGTATTGATGGTGAGCCACTTTCTTCTCCATTTGTTTTTAAAGAGTTGTCAAAATTACAATATCTTGAACATCTATGCTTGAATCAAACACGTATTGACAATAATGCAATTATTGCTATTGCTAAATGTAAAAACCTAAAAAGTTTAGGTATCCTCGGATTTGAAGATACTACTGAAACAGCTCTCGTTGTTTTAAGAAAGTTGAAAAATTTAGAAATACTAAACGTCGGCTTTCATAATATTTCAGACAGCTACATTATCAGGTTGAAAGGATTAAAAGAATTTCATTGTGGTCATTGTAAGAATCTTACTGATACCGGTATTATTCAATTTATAAAAAATAACCCAGATCTTGAAAAAATCTATGCCATGGGAATAGATAATATTACAACTGACTTGGTTTTTGGTGCTGACCAGGCAACTAAAAATCGTACAAATGGTATCATTTTACACATAATAATAGATGATTTGTCAATAATCGATGCTTCTAAGTCAATAATTAAATCTCAATGGTTGGTTGTTACTGACAGATATATGAATTTATCCTTTAAATTAATTTAAATTTTCCGTATATGTTTCTCTCTTACTTAATACGCCAAATATTCTTTTATAATGTATTCTTAAAAACACATACAAAATACTGCAAAATACTTTACCAAGTCAAAGACATCTAAAGACATGTTGTAACAGAATTATTTGTTTTTTAACTTGTTGATACTTACAAATTTGTTTTTTCAATGACGTGAGAATCATGTCCGATTGAACCATTAACATATCAAGTGATAAAATTTACATTAAAATTGTAATATTTATATTTTTACTAGGAAAAAAGAAAAAAAATTTATCCTTTTTTAAGGAATTACTATCAGACATGATTCACGCGTTTCTATACAATTTTTTTTAAATTAATTTTTTTATAAAGATACAACTTTATTTGTGGAGCAATCAATATTTTCGTTTCAATTTATTATATTACTATTATTATTTTTTTTCAAAAAATTCAATTTACAGTGAAATATTAAAGCAAATCTTATAATATTTTAAATTATTATTATATTTTTTTTTTTTGTTGTTTCTTTCAACAAAACCAATTTCGAGTTCGTTCTTCTTTTAGGGAAAAAATAAAAATAAATATTAAAAAAAATAAATAAATAAATAAAAATAATAAACAATGTATTGAATATTTAATACTTGACTATTGCGTTGTGTTGATATTATTTTAGACCTATTTGTTTAAAGGTGCAAGACTCGTCCTTCGTTGTAAGTATATACATCTTCGTGATGACTGCAGTTTTGGTGAAAAAAAAAAGTTGGAGCACTTGTCAGAACATTGTCAAATTGAATGAAAAAATTCGTACATAGTACTTGTTTTAAATGAGATAGAAGCATGCAAAAATACACATGCATCTTCATTTACAAAACGCTGATCCATAAAATTGCAGGGTGATGGAAACTGAGAGATTATTGCACCAAATGAACCGGAATGAAATGTGGAAGAGAAAAAATTTTTATAGGTTTAGAACTAGTCTCTGCATATACCCGTTTACTAAAACAATATCAAACCGTTCAAGCGTTAATTTGAAAACTGATGTTAATCGCATAATTTAATTAATGTATAATTTTTTTTATTTTATAATAAAGTAGAAGATGAACTTTGAGACTTCAGGAAGTCCTGACGAAAATAAACTGTGTTAGAAAAACACGTACGCAATTTTTTAAATTTCTTAAAGGTTTGAAGCTTTTCGAAGATGTTATTAATATTCTTGAATATGACAATCGCATTTTATTGACAATATATTATTTTAATTAATAACCATTCATAAAAATAGATTGATTAATTATTGACCTAAACAAATATTCATACAGGCAAAAATATTTCTAGGATTTTTTGAAAATGAATAACATATATTATATTTAAAAAATAATAAATATTTTTACTTATTTTATTAGCCATTAAGTATTTAAATAATAAATAAATAAAAGGAGATTGAATTACAAATAAATAAAGTACTCAGTGAAATTATCTGATGTATAATATTCAAAATTTTTATTTAAAATTTGAAACTTTTGACTAAGGGCCGGTTTTTTCGTCCAACATTACAGTTAACTGAGCATTAACTAACTTTAACTAACTAAGGATTAACTACTTATCGATTGATATTTTCAATACTAAAGCATATAAAAAACGCAGTCGGTAACCAAATCCTTAGTTAGTTAACTAGAGTTTAAACCTTAGTTAACTGTAATGTTGGACGAAAAAACCGGCCCTAAGTATACTTTTTCGTATAGGTATAAATTTCTAGGTAGCTACGAGTAGTTTCGGAGAAATCCATTTTTTGTATTTTTATTAAAACTTGTACCTTAATTTTACCCTCTAGAACACGACGTAAAGGGATGAAATTTTTGTAGGAGGTTAGAATTACATCAATTATAAGAACGGTAAAGAAATTTCAAGGTAGCTACGTGTAGTTTCGGAGAAATTAATTTTTTTTGTATAAATATAGTGTGTACCTTACTTTCACCCCCTAGAACATGACGTAAAGGGATGAAATTTTTGTAGGGGGTTAGAATTACATCGGTTATGATTACGGTAAAAAAATTTCGAGGTAGCTACGAGTAGTTTCGGAGAAATCCATTTTTTTGGTATGAATATAGTGTGTACCTTAATTTCACCCCCTAGAACACGACGTAAAGGGATGAAATTTTTGTAGGGGGTTAAAATTACATCGATCATGATTACTGTAAAAAAATTTTGGGGTAGCTACGAGTAGTTCCGGAGAAATTTATTTTTTTTTTATTTTTATCAAAACGTGTACCTTAATTCTACCTTCTAGAACACGAAGCAGGGGATTGAAATTTTTGTAGGGGATTACAATTGGATCGATAATAATTACGGTCAGAAAATTTCGAGGTAGCTACGAGTAGTTTCGGAGAAATTAATTTTTTTTGTATAAATATAGTGTGTACCTTAATTTCACCCTCTAGAACACGACGTAGAGGGATAAAATTTTCGTTGGGGGTTAGAATTACATCGACCATGATTACGGTAAAAAAATTTTGGGGTAACTACAAGTAGTTTCCGAGAAATTAATTTTTTTTTTATTTTTATCAAAACGTGTACCTTAATTTTACCCCCTAGAACACGACGTAGAGGGATGAAATTTTTGTACGAGGTTAGAATTACATCAATTATAATTACGGTGAAGAAATTTCGAGGTAGCTACGTGTAGTTTCGGAGAAATTAATTTTTTTTGTATAAATATAGTGTGTACCGTAATTTCACCCTCTAGAACACGACGTAGAGGGATGAAATTTTTGTAGAGGGTTAGAATTACATCGATAGTATTTACGGAAAAAAAATTTCGAGAAAGCTACAAGTAATTTCGGAGAAATTATTTTTTTTTTATTTATTTCAAAACGTGTACCTTAATTTCACCCCCTAGAACATGTCCTAGGGGGTTGAAATTTTCGTAGGGGGTTACAATTGGATCGATCATAATTACGGTAAAAAAATTTCCAGGTAGCTACAAGTACTTATTGCTTCTATTCTTTTTTTATGACTTTTATTTTATTTATTTATCGCGTCATTATACAATGGACAGGTATTATACTGTTATGATACTGGTATGCAATACCAGTACGATGTACCGGTATTTCATAGGTAATTTTCTCCTCCCCTATACCCTACAACATCTTGATAATATGTACTGGTATTTTACTGGTAATATAGCTTTACTAGTTCCTAGTATATTGTACCAGTATTGTACTGGTATTATACTATTAATAAAATCCACTGCCATTTTGTGATATTCTGTACCAGTAAAATACCGGTATATAGCTGATACAAATTCCTAGTGGTACGCAGTGGTTATCTGGGTACTTTTGACTTTAAATGAATGCATTGGCGTCAACTCAATAAATGCAGTAGTCAACTAGTTTATCAAAATCATGTTGGTAACGTAGACTTCTAGCTGGAATCTTGTTATTCCACGCAATTCCACGAGTGGGTATTTTTTTTTTTTTACATCCATGACAATATGACAACCAAAGGTTAACAAACAACAATGACACAAATACACAATTAACGCAATAAACGATCAAACGTCAAAATACGTTACCAAGTCAATGACATTGTGTGTATATACAAAATAAAAAAAAAAACGAAATTTATTGCATTAACTACTAAATTAATTATCACTTAATCAAAGGATCAATTAAGGTAAATGAAAATTTATAATTTTAACAGAATTACATTTTTAAAATAATTTCGTGTATCAATTTTTTTTTTGATGTTGCACTCAATATTATCCGGCTTTATAGATATAATTTTATTGATGTTGATTTTACTGGTAAATCATCAAATTTTAATTGATTTATATTTCTGTTTATTTTATTCTGGTTGTAATACATTTAAATTCATCATTGCTCATTAAATGCATATTTTCAGATTTTACTTAAAATGAATGCAAAAAAAATATGTGTTGAGACAGACCAACGAACATCTGATGGAGATGACAAGGATCCAAAAATTGTCATCAATTCACTGGATTACGACTCATTAGCAAAAATCATCATGTTGTTGCCATTACCAGAAAGGATAGACATGGAAAAAGGTAAATATATTATTATCAAAATAAAGTTTCTTTTTTGTTAATAAAATATCAATGTTTGTATTATTAATTTTTACATTTGATATACGTTTTATTATTCTAGTTTGTACCAAATGGAAAGAGGCATGTCAACTAGCTTGGTATGACATTAAAAAATACAAATGTGAATCATCAATTGGCCGTTGTTATGATAACCGTTTGTTGACACAATCATACCTCGAAAAAATATTATTAAGATGTGGTAATTATCTGAAAGAATTGTCTCTCTCAGATGTTTGTGATTCAAGTATTATGCCATTTGTTGGTGATCACTGTAAAAATTTAACAAGTCTTGAATGTAAATTTGATGGTCATGCCTTAATTGATAATGCTAATCACTTTGTTCAAGCATTTACACAGTTGGATAAATTAGAATGCATTAAAATGTTACTTGAAAATATGACAAAAAATAAAACAATTAATGTATTTGAAATAATTAATAGTCTTCCAGAAGAAATTAATGGAATTGATATACGTTATAAATATTGGTTGGACAGAGATCAAGCAGTTCTTTTCGTAAGTTGTTATTGAATACCAACTACATAGTTGTTTATCATCAGTGACAAACAATACATCTATCAAATCAATACAAATAATATAAATGACTTTCTATTATTTTCAGACTTTAAATAAATTTAAAAATCTTCAAAAACTGACTCTACTAGGCTTCTGCGTAGACAAGCTAATTCTTCAAGACATAGCAGAAGCAACAACACTTGTTCATCTTGAAATTCAATTCGATGATACACACATAAAGTTTCCTCTATTCGATAAACTCGTTAATTTGGAATATATTAAAATAGAGAGTCCATACACACAGGAATTTCTAGATGACTTGGAAGATTTAGGATATCCAAGTACAAAAGTCTCTACAAAACTAGTTAACACTATTTTTTGTAAATGCAAAAATCTAAAACATCTTGATATTCCAAATGACTTTGGTGATCTTGCTGAAACTCCTTTGGCAAAATGGAAAAATTTTAAAAATTTAGAATATCTTACTTTATCTTGTTATGAAGTATTACCTGACTTAGCAGATACAATTGTTAAATATTGCAAGAATTTAAAACACTTGTGCGTGAACCCTTTTTGCGAAATTATAGAGGCAAATGTTGTAAAAAAGTTAACAAAATTGGAAAATCTTGAATGTTTAATGTATGATAAAGTTGAGCTCCACGAGGAAGCAATAATCGCAATTTCAAACAATTGTAAAAAACTCAAACGTTTAGAACTTGCTGATTGCACTATATTATCAACAAGTATTGATGGTGAGCCACTTTCTTCTCCATCTGTTTTAAATGAGTTATCAAAATTACAATATCTTGAACATCTAAGCTTGAAAGATGCAGAAAATATTGACGATAATACAATTATTGCTTTTGCTAATAATTGTAAAAACCTAAAAAGTTTAGATATCCGAGGATGCTGTAAGATTACTGAAATAGCTCTCGTTGCTTTATCAAACTTAAAAAATTTACAAAAACTTGATGTGAGTGGTCTTGATATAATTACAGACAGCTTCCTCATCAAATTGAAAGGATTGAAAGAATTGCATTGTGCTGATTGCAAGAAACTTACTAATACTGGTATTATTCAATTTATAAAAAATAACCCAGATCTTGAAAAGATTGATGTCGACGATATAGATAACATTACAATTGACTTGGTTATTGGTGCTGATCAGGCAACTAAAAATCGTACAAATGGTATCATTTTACACATAAAGACGTGTGAATGGTCAATAAAAGAAGCTTCTAACTCAATAATTACATCTCAATGGTTAGTTGTTGAATATACTTATAATTGAATTTTTCGTATGACTTTTACTAATTTAATATAGTTTTCGATATTAGTTGGAATCATGAAAATTTTGATGACAATGTTAATAAATTTGTAAAACAAAGTTTAAAAATAAATATACTTTCTCAAAAATTTTTTTGTATTAAACAGTTTTTTTTACTTTTAATTGTACACATATAATTACAGCTTTGATAATATTCAAGTGGCTCAGAAAATCATTTCATATTTTTTTAAAAAATGTGCCTGTTATTGTTGATACTTACAAATTTGTAATTAAGGTAAATTCTTGAATACTCGAGCCAATGACATTTAAAGATATGTTGTGACAGAATCATTTGTATTTTCACTTGTTGTTATTATATTTTTTTTTTATTTTTTTTTCTTGTTTTTTCTTTCGACAAAACCAATTTCAAGTTCATTCTTTTTTTAAGGAAAAAATTTAAAAAAATATTTGAAAAAATAAATAAATAAATAAATGAAAACAATAAACAATGTATTGAATATTTAATACTTGACTATTGCGTTGTGTTGATATTATTTTAGACCTATTTGTTTTAAGATGTAAGATTCATCTTTTGTTGTAAGTAAACATCTTCGAGATGACTGCAGTTTTGGTGAAGAAACAATAGTTGGAGCACTTGTCAGAACATTGTCAAATTGAATGAAAAAATTCGTACATAGTACTTGTTTTAAATGAAATAGAAGCATGCAAAAATACTTATACATCTTCATTTACAAAATGCTGATCCATAATTGCAGGGTGATAGTAAAGGAGATTTAGAACTAGTCTCTGCATATATACTCGATTACTGAAACAATATCAAACGTTAATTTAAAAATTGATATTGATCGCATAATATAATTCATGTGATTTGTTTTATTTTATAATAAAGTAAAAGATTTTTGAAAATGTTATTAATTTTCTTGAATATGACAATGGCATCTTATTGACAATATATTATTTTACTAAATATACGCATTGACAAAAAAAAATTGATTGATTATTCACTTAAACAAACATTCATACTAAAGTCAAACACTTTTAGGAAGAAGAAAAAATTATTTTTAAATTTATTTTATTGTCAACATTTTAATTGTTTAATTAATATCAAAAAATGTATTTTTAATTGATTTATTTAATAAATAGTTTTTTACATTGTTTTTTGTGCGAATTAATTTCAAAAGAATATAGAAATAGTTAAAGTTATTTCTTAATGAATAAATATTTCATTTAATAATATAGTTTATTGATAATATTTTATAAATAAAAAAACTTGAAAAGAGATAAATGAAATAATTTTTTTTATAGTGTTTTTATTGTTTAAATAAATAGAGCCGTTTATTATATGAATTAAATATGGAATAATTGTTTTATGTGATGAATAATTTCAGGTATAAAATAATAGGTAATCTTAAAGTTTTTTTTTTTTTTTTAACAGCTGTATAATGTTCCATGTATTACTAGATAGATGTAGCCTTCTGAGTCAGAATTTTACAGTGAATGTAGAATTTTACTTATCGACTAGAAGAAATTTTTAAAAATTTATAAAAGCTGCAGGGACCCGTTCACCTGGAGTTCCAAGTAAAGATTATGCTGAAAGTGGCTTAGAGAAAGCGATTATTAAAAAAAAAAAAAAAAAACTGTGACCCACGTGTTTTCAACCTTTCAGTTGTTTTTAAGAAAATATTTGGATTTTTGTTAATAAAAAAAAGAGCAAGAATCAACAACATATTTTTCTGTATTAAAATGATCTCAAGTTTTTGACGACGTTAACGACAACATTTTTAGTATTTACTCATAATGAGTGCAAAGAGGATATGTATTGAAAAAGACCAACAACCCTCTGATGTTGGTGACAGGGATTCAAAAGTCGTCATCAACTCACTGGACTACGACTCATTAGCAAAAATCATCATGTTGTTGCCAATACCAGAAAGGATAGAAATGGAAAAAGGTATATATTATATTATCAAAATAAAGTTTCTCTACTTTTTGTTAATAAAATATCAGTGTTTGTATTATTAATTTTTAAATTTAATATATACGTTTTATTCCAGTTTGTACCAAATGGAAAGAGGCATGTCAACTAGCTTGGTATGACATTAAAAAATACAAATGTCAATCATCAATTGGACGTTGTTATGATAATCGTTTGTTGACACAATCATACATCGAGAAAATATTATTAAGATGTGGTAATTATCTAATGGAATTGTCTCTCTCAAATGTTTGCAATTCAAGTATCATGCAATTTGTTGGTGATCACTGTAAAAATTTAACAAGTCTTGAATGTGAATTTGACGACGATTCGTTAGAACGTGATACTGGTCACATTGTTCAAGCATTTACACAGTTGGATAAATTAAAATGCATTAAAATGGTACTGAAGAATATATACAATGAAACAATTAATCTATTTGAAATAATTAATAGTCTTCCAGAAGAAATCAATGAAATTCATATACTTTATAAATATCGTTACGATGAACAAGCAGTTCTTTTCGTAAGTTGTTATTGAATACTAACTAGTTGTTTATTACTAGTGACAAACAATACTATCAATCAAATGAAAATAAATTATTTAAATAAATAATTTTTATTATTTCAGAGTTTGAAAAAATTTATAAATCTTCAAAAATTGACAGCGCAAGGCTTCTATTTAGACAACATAATTCTTCAAGAAATATCAGAAATAACTATGTGGTAATTATCTAATGGGATTGTCTCTCTCAGATGTTTGCAATTCAAGTATCATGCCATTTATTGGTGATCACTGTAAAAATTTAACAAGTCTTGAATGTGAATTTGACGACGATTTATTAAGTCATAATGCTGGTCACTTTGTTCAAGCATTTACACAGTTGAATAAATTAAAATGCATTAAAATAATACTAGAAAGTAAAGAAAATAAGGAAACAGTTAATATACTTAAAATAATTAATAGTCTTCCAGAAGAAATTAATGAAATTCATTTATTATCAAATTTTCTGCCATTGCGAAAACAAAGAGTTGTTATGGTAAGTTGTTATTGAACACCAACCAGTTGTTTATGACTATAGTGACAAACAATACTATTAATTAAATGAAGATAAATTATTTAAATAAACAATTTTTATTATTTCAGAGTTTTAAAAAATTTATAAATCTTCAAAAATTGACAGTGCAAGGCCTTTATTTAGACAACATAATTCTTCAAGAAATATCAGAAAAAACTACACTTGTTCATCTCAACTTTCGACCATATCACGAAAACCACAAGTATCCTCTATTTGATAAACTCGTTAATTTGGAATGTATTGACCTAATGACTCAATATATATGGCTAAATATGAAGAATTTCTCTACAAAAGTACTCAATACTATTTTGTGTACATGCAAAAATCTAAAACATCTTGATATTCCACCCGGTCCTTATGATCTAGCTAAAATTTCTCTTGAAAGATGGATAAACTTTCAAAACTTGGAATATCTTGGTATTTATTGTACTATAACGCCTGACTTAGCAAGTACAATTGTTAAATATTGCAAGAATTTGAAATACTTGAAGGTACGAAATCGTAATCTCACTATGAATAATACCGCCTTAAAAAAGTTGACAGAGTTGGAAAATCTTGAATGTTTGATATTTTTTTTTCGCATTGTGCTCAGTGAAGAATCAATAATTGCCATTTCAAACAATTGTAAAAAACTTAAACGTTTAGAAATTCCTCTTTGTACTCTAGTACGATCTATTCATACTGACCCATTGTCTTCTTCATCTGTTCTTGATGAGTTATCAAAATTACAATGCCTTGAACATCTAAACTTGTCTCATTCAAAAAATCTTCAAGATAGTACAATTATTGCTATTGCTAATAATTGTGAAAATATAAAAAGTTTAGAAATCCAAGGTTGCACGGGTCTTACTGAGACAGCTCTCGTTGCTTTAACAAACTTCAAAAATTTACAAAAACTTGATGTAAGTCATATTAATATTATTACAGACAGCTTCATTATAAAATTGAAAGGATTGAAAGAATTGCATTGTAGTAAATGCAAGAAACTTACTAATGCTGGTATTATTCAATTTATAAAAAAATAACAATATAACAATGGACTTAATTATTGCTGCTGATCAAGCAACTAAAAATCGTACAAATGGTATTATTTTACACATAAAAATATTTAATCCGTCAATAATAGATGCTTCTGAGTCAATAATTACATCTCAATGGTTAGTTGTTGAATACTTGGACACATAATTAAACTTATCGTATATGACTTTTTCCAATTTAATATAACTTGTTTTTGATATTAGTTGGAATCATGAAAATTTCAATGCCAACGTTAATAATTTTGTAAAACGAAAGTTTAAAATAAATATACTTTCTCAAAAATTTTTTTGTTTTAAACAATTATTTTTACCTTTAATTGTACATATATAATTACAGCTTTGATAATATTCAAGTAGCTTAAAAAATCATTTTATATTTTTTTTTAAAATGTGCCTGTTTTTGTTGATACCCACAAATACGTAAGTAAGATAAATTCTTGAATATGATAATTGCATCTTATTGGCAACATATTTCTTTTAATAAATAATCATTTACAAAAAATTGATTATTGATTAATCATTCACCTAAACAAATATTCATACTGCCAAAAATATTTCAAGAGATTCTGTGGAAAATGAAAAACAAATATTATATTCCAAAAATAATAAATATTTTTATTTATCTAATTAACCATTGCGTGTATCTTAATTTATAAAAAAAAAAAAACAAGAAGATTGAATTGAACAAATAAAGTAATTAGTAAAATTATCTGATGTATTTTGATGATACACTGGGTTTAACTTTTAACAGCTGACAATAAATTACAGCACAATTTATTTGTTTGTTATTATTTATAATATTTATAATTTTTGTCTACAACTTGAAATTTTTGACTACGACTTAAGATTTTAATAAATGCATTGTCAATGTAGTCAATTCAATCAATGCAGCAGTCAATTGTAGTCAACTCATGAGTTGTGCATAAGTTTCTAAAATCGTGTTGGTAGCGTAGACTTCTAGCTGGGATCACGTGTGGGTTGTTTTTTTTTTCACTGTTTACATTCATAGCAAAGGTTAACAAATAACAATTATAGCACAATAACAGTCAAACGTACGAAATCGTTTAATTAAAACCGATCATTAAATTATTACATTCATTTTTTTTTTAAATATGTTACCAAGTCAATGACATTGTGTAGTGAAGAAAAACAAGATTTATTGCATTAACTACTCAATTAATCATCAACAATCGACTTAAGTCAAAGGATCAATTAAGGTAAAAAAAATTTATAGGTAACTTTAACAATTATATTTATAAAAGAATCACGTGTATCAATTGTATTTTAACATGTTGCATCGCATTCAACATGATTTGGCATGGTAAATATAATTTTACTGGTAAATCATTAACCTTTAATTGATCTATACTTTGGAATATATTTCTGTTTATTTTATTCCAGTTGCATAATACATTTGAATTCTTCATTATTTATGATATATATTTCCAGAGTTTACTTAAAATGAGTGCAACAAAATTATTTGTTGAGAAAGACCAACAAATCTCTGATGATGGTGACAAGGATCAAAAAGTTGTCATCAATTCATTGGATTACGACTCATTAGCACAAATCATTATGTTATTGCCAATACCAGAAAGGATAGACATGGAAGAAGGTAAATATATTATTATCAAAATAAAGTTTTTTTTTTTTGTTAATAAAATCTCAATATTTGTGTTATTAATTTTTTAATTTGATATACGTTTTATTATTCTAGTTTGCACCAAGTGGTTAGAGGCATGTCAACTAGCCTGGTATGACATTAAAGAATACAAATGTAAATCATCAATTGGACGTTGTTATGATAACTGTTTGTTGACACAATCATACCTCGAGGAAATATTATTAAGGTGTGGTAATTATCTAATGGAATTGTCTCTCTCAGATGTTTGTGATTCAAGTATCATGCCATTTATTGGTGATTACTGTAAAAATTTAACAAGTCTTAAATGTGAATTTGACATTGATTCGTTAGAACGTGATACTGCTCACTTTGTTCAAACATTTACACAGTTGGATAAATTAAAATGCATTGAAATAATAGTGAATTACGAGTGGTATGATATGACAACTAAACTTTCTGCAATAATCAATAGTCTTCCAAAAGAAATTAATGAAATTCATTTATTTTCTAAATCTGTGTCAATTAAAAAACTAATAGTTTATATGGTAAGTTCGTTGATAAATACGTATGATTCGTTCATCACCAGTGATAAACAATACTATCAATCGATTAAATATACAAATTATTTAAATAAATTTTTATTATTTTCAGACTATCAAAAAATTTACAAATCTTAAAAAATTGACATTACATGGTCTCTGTTTAGACAACATAATTCTTCAAGAAATAGCAGAAATGGCAACACTTGTTCATCTTAACATTGAATCATTCAATATACCCAAAGAGCTTTCTTTGTTCAATAAACTGGTAAATTTGGAATATATCGATTTAACGATGGGTACAGATCAGTGTGGATTTGCGGAGAAGCTCTCTACAGAAATACTCAATACAATTTTTTGTACATGCAAAAATCTAAAACATCTTGATATTCCATTTGGTCTTTATGATTTAGCTAAAATTCCTTTCAAGAAATGGATAAATTTTCAAAACTTGGAATATCTTCGTATTTTTTGTAACATAATGCCTGACTTGGCAAATACAATTGTTGAATATTGCAAGAATTTAAAACACTTGGAGATACTTAATTGTAATTACTATATAAAAAATAACGCTTTAAAAAAATTAACAAAGTTGGAATATCTTGAATGTTTAATATTGACTGGTCTGATTAATGTTAATGAGAAATCAATAACTGCAATTTCTAACAATTGTAAAAAACTTAAACGTTTAGAAATTCCCGTTTGCACTATAGTATCATCCATTGATGGTAAGCCACTTTCTTCTCCATCTGTTTTTGATGGGTTATCAAAATTACAATATCTTGAATATCTAAACTTGCGTTTTACAAAAAATCTCAAAGATAGTACAATTATTGCTATTGCTAATAATTGTAAGAACCTAAAAAGTTTAGATATCCAAGGATGCTGTACGATTACTGAAACAGCTCTCGTTGCTTTATCAAACTTAAAAAATTTACAAATACTTAAAGTAAGTTTTCTTGATATAATTACAGACAGCTTCCTCATAAAATTGAAAGGATTGAAAGAATTGTGTTGTGAAAAATGCAAGAAACTTACTAATGCTGGTATTATTCAATTCATAAAAAATAATCCAGATCTTGAAAAGATCAATATCTATGATATAAAGAATATTACACTTGATATGGTTATTGGTGCTGATCAGGCAACTAAAAATCGTACAAATGGTATTATTTTACACATACAAATATCTAGTGTGTCAATAATCGATGCTTCTAAGTCAATAATTAAATCTCAATGGTTGGTTATTTGTTGATTAGATTTAATTATAGTTATCATATACTTTTCTTTCTGATTTATGCGTAATATTCTTCCATAATTTATTTCTAAAAACACATACAAAATGACATTGTGAAGACAGTGTAGAAGAACATTTTTATTATAACTTGTTATCAATATTACTTGGAATCATAAAACTTTTAATGACAATGTTAATATTTTTGTAAAGCAAAGTTTCAAAATAAATATACTTTTTTATCAAATGAATATAATTTTTTTAATTGGATAATTATTTTTACCTTTCTATTCTAAATTTTTTATTCTTTTAATCAATAATCATTTACAAAAATAAAAAAACTAATTATTCATCTAAACAAATATTCATACAGCCAAAAATATTTTCAAAGATCTTTCAAAAATAATAAGCAAATATTATACACATCAAAAATAATAAATATTTTTATTTATTTTATTAACCATTGTGTATCTTAATTTAAAATGAAAAAATAAAGAGAAGATGGAATTGAACAAACAATGTAATCAGTAAAGTTGATTGATGTAATTTGACGATTGATTGCAATTGTTGAATCATCTAGGGTCATTTCGAACATTGTAATTAATATCTCAGTTGGTAATGTCAACGTTTGTCTTTTCAACAAAAAAAAAAAAAAATAAAAAAATAAATAAGTAAATAATTAATAACCTATATTATTATGCAAAAAAAAAAAATACAAATTGTGAATTTTTAAAATAATAGGTATAATAATCCCTTTGTTGTAAACTTTGTCAGGATTGAGTAATAACAAGTTGTTATTATATTAACAACTTATTAAACAAAATTATTGACAACAATAATTACAACATTTTCAAGTTAATAAATTCATTAAAGCTAAAAAATTAAATGATCTGTGTTATGACTGTTTGAAATATTTATAATAGTGTATAAATTTACAGGTGTTATTTATTTGAATGTTTAACAAAATGTGTGTTTGTTTTGTGTGTTTTTTTTTTTTTTTTTATAGGTATATATAACCTGTGAATTGGGATAACCTGATATATCCAATATCAAAATTAAAACTTGATATAATCAAGAATAACAATAGCAAAATTAACGGTCAAACCAGGTCAAACGTACAAAATTGTCTAATTGAAATTCATCATTGAATCAATACATTTATGTAAAAATAAAAAAAAATCAAAGGATCAATTAAGGTAAATGAAAATTTATAATTTTAACAATTAAGTACACTTGGAAAATAAAAACGTGTCTCAATTGTTGATTTGACATTTAATAATATTTGACATTAAATATAATTTTATTGATGTTAATTTTACTGGTAATTACTGGTAAATCATCAATCTTTTCTTTGATCTACATTTTGGAACATGTTTTTGTTTATTTTATAATTCTGGTTGTAATACATTTTAATTTATCATTAGTTTTCTAAATATATATTTTTAGAGTTTACTCAAAATGAGTGCAAAAGAATTATTTGTTGAGAAAGACCAACGAATATCTGATGATGGTGACATGAATAAAAAAAAGGTTGTCATCAATTCACTGGATCATGACTCGTTAGCAAAAATCATCATGTTGTTGCCAATACCAGGAAGAATAGACATGGAAGAAGGTATACAATATAGTATTATCAAAATAAAGTTTCTTTTTTTGTAATAAAACATCAATGTTTTTATCTTTATTTTTTAATTTGATACGTTTTATTGTAGTTTGTACCAAATGGAAAGAAGCATGTCAACTAGCTTGGTATGACATGAAAGAATACAAATGTCAATCATCAATTGGACGTTGTTATGATAACCGTTTGTTGACACAATCATACCTTGAGAAAATATTATTAAGATGTGGTAAATATCTAAAACTATTGTCTTTCTCAGATGTTTGTGATTCAAGTATCATGCCATTTATTGGTGATCACTGTAAAAATTTAACAGCCTTGGAATGTAAATTTGATGATAATATCTTAATTGATAATGCTGATGACTTTGTTCAAGCATTTACACAGTTGGATAAATTAAAATGCATTAAAATGTTACTGAACAATATGACAAGAAATAAAACAATCAATCTATTTGAAATAATTCATAGTCTTCCAGAAGAAATTAAGGAATTTCATATACGTTATAAATATTGGTTGCACAGTAACCGAGCAGTTCTTTTCGTAAGTTGTTATTGAATACCAACTGGTTGTTTATCACCAGTGACAAACAATACTATCTATCAAATAAATACAAATTATTTTAATAAATTTCTATTATTTTCAGGCTTTACAAAAATTTAAAAATCTTCAAAAACTGACTTTAATAGGCTTCTGCGTAGACGAGCTAATTCTTCACGAAATAGCAGAAGCAACA
The DNA here is from genome assembly GCA_015776835.1 of Aphidius ervi. NCBI lineage: Eukaryota > Metazoa > Arthropoda > Insecta > Hymenoptera > Braconidae > Aphidius > Aphidius ervi. The sequence continues at coordinate 275,306 of MKYW01000070.1, forward strand.
ACACTTGTTCATCTTCACATTGACTTATATGATAAACACATAGGATTTCCTCTATTCGCTAAACTCGTTAATTTGGAATATATTAAAATAGAGACTAAAACAGAAGATATAGTAGATACAGAAGTCTCTACACAAGTAGTCAACACTATTTTTTGTAAGTGCAAAAATCTAAAACATCTTGATATTGCAAATGACTTTTGTGATCTTGCTAAAATTCCTTTGGCAGAATGGAAAAACTTGAAAAATTTAGAATATCTTAGTTTATCTTGTTATAAAGTATTACCTGACTTAGCAGATACAATTGTTAAATATTGCAACAATTTAAAGTTCTTGTGCGTAAAATCCTTATGCTATATTATAGAAGCAAATGTTGTAGAAAAGTTAACAAAAGTGGAAAATCTTGAAAGTTTCGAGGTGAGTGATGGAAACCTCAGTGAGGAAGCAATAATCGCAATTTCAAACAATTGTAAAAAACTTAAAAGTTTAGAACTTGAAGATTGCTCTATATTATCAACAGGTTTTGATGGCAACGAACTTTCTTCTCCATCTGTTTTAAATGAGTTATCAAAATTACAATATCTTGAATATCTAAGCTTGAAGTATACAGATAATATTGAAGATATTACAATTATTGCTATTGCTAATAATTGTAAAAACCTAAAAAGTTTAGATATCGGTGGTTTAAGTGATACTGTAAATGAAACAGCTCTCGTTGCTTTAACAAAGTTGGAAAATTTAGAATCACTGAAAATAGGCTTTTGTAATATTTCCGACAGCTTCATTATCAGGTTAAAAAGATTAAAAGAGTTTGATTGTGCTTATTGTATAAATCTTACTGATAGTGGTATTATTCAATTTATTAAAAATAACTCAGATCTTGAAAAAATCTATGCCAGGGGAATAGATAATATTACAACTGATTTGGTTATTGGTGCTGACCAGGCAACTAAAAATCGTACAAATGGTATTATTTTACACATAATAACAAATAATTCGTCAATAATCTAATCTTCTAAGTCAATAATTAAATCTCAATGGTTGGTCGTTACTGATTATAGAGCATAGATTTATCCTTCAAATTAATTTAAATTTGTCGTATATTTTTCTCTCTTATTTATACGCTCAATATTCTTTCATATCGTATTCTTAAAAACACATACAAAATACATTACCAAGTCAAAGACATTGTAAAAGATGATTATACTTATTATTATTATAAGTTGTTTTCTATATTACTTTAAATCATAAAAATTCAAATGTTATTGTTAATATTTTTGTAAAGCAAAGTTTAAAAATAAATGTACTTCTTCATCAAATCAATATAATTTTTTTAATTGGATAATTATTTTTACCTTTCTATTCTAAATTTTCTATTCTTTTAATCAATAATCATTTACAAAAATAAATTGATTAATTATTCATCTAAACAAATATTCATACAGCCAAAAATATTTCTAAAGATTTTTCGAAAATAAAAAACAAATATTATACATCAAAAATAATCAATATTTTTATTTTTTTTATCAACCATTAAGTATCTTAATTTAAATAATGTAAAAATAAATACAAGAAGATTAAATTAAACTAATAAAGTAATCAGTAAAATTATCTGATGTATTTTGATGATACACTGGGTTTAACTATAAATTGCAGCCTAATTTATTTGTTTGTTATCTTTTGTAATATTCAAAATTTTTATAATGTAAAACTTGAAACTTTTGACTACTTTTCGCTACAACTAATGTATTAATAAATGCATTGTGTATGTCGTCATGACAGTTAATTGCAATTAACTCATAGAATGCAGCAGTCATATCAAGTCAATTGTAGTCAACTAATGAATTATCAGAACCATGTTGGTAACGTAGACTTCTAGCTGGATCACGTTATTCCACACGTCGATTTGTTTGTTTTTTTTTTTTTTACATCCACATCGAAGGTTAACAAATAACAATAGTACAATTAAAAATCAAACGTACAAAATTGTGTAATTAATACTCATTGTTTAATTAATACATTCATTTTTTTTTTGAATGCATTAACAAGTTTAACTACCAAATTAATTATCACCTAATCAAAGGATCAATTAAGGTAACTGTAAATTCATTATTTTAACAATTACATTTATTAAAAGATTTCGTGTATCAATTGTATTTTAACATGTTGCATGACATTCAATATATTATTTGGCTTTGAATATAATTTTATCGGTGTTGATTTTGCTGATAAGTCATCAACTTTTAATTGATCTATATCTTAGAGTTATTTTTGTTTATTTTATTATCCTGGTTGTGATACATTCAAACTCTTCATATTATTTATTGAATACATATTTTCAGAGTTTACTTAAAATGAATGCAAAAAAAATATGTGTTGAGACAGACCAACAAATCTCTGATGATGGTGACAAGGATCCAAAAATCGTCATCAATTCACTGGATTACGACTATTCACTTGGAATATATTGACCTAGTGACTCGATATATATGGCTAGATATGAAGAACTTCTCTACAAAAGTACTCAATACTATTTTTTGTACATGCCAAAATCTAAAACATCTTGATATTCCGAGTGGTCCTTATGATCTAGCTAAAATTCCTCTTAAAAGATGGATAAACTTTCAAAACTTGGAATATCTTGGTATTTATTGTAATATAACGCCTGACTTAGCAATTACAATTGTTGAATATTGCAAGAATTTAAAACACTTGAGGATACGAAATCGTAATCACATCATGAATAATACCGCTTTAAAAAAGTTAACAGAGTTGGAAAATCTTGAATGTTTAATAATTTTATTTCGCATTGGGCTCAGTGAAGAATCAATAATTGCAATTTCAAACAATTGTAAAAAACTTAAACGTTTAGAAATTCCTCTTTGTACTCTAGTACGATCTATTCATACTGACCCATTGTCTTCTTCATCTGTTCTTGATGAGTTATCAAAATTACAATGCCTTGAACATTTAAACTTGTGTTATGCAAAAAATCTTGAAGATAGCTATTGCTAATAATTGTAAAAACTTAAAAAATTTAGAAATCCGAGGTTGCCCGGGTCTTACTGAGACAGCTCTCGTTGGCTTAATAAACTTAAAAAATTTACAAAAACTTAAAGTAAGTTGTCTTGATATAATTACAGACAGCTTCATTATAAAATTGAATGGATTGAAAGAATTGTATTGTAATGGATGCAGGAAACTTACTAATACTGGTGTTATTCAATTTATAAAAAATAATCCAGATCTTGAACTTCTTGATGTCTCTTTTATTGACAATATAACAATTGACATGATTATTGCTGCTGATCAGGCAACTAAAAATCGTACAAATGGTATTATTTTACACATAAAAATATTTAATCTGTCAATAATAGAAGCTTCTAAGTCAATAATTACATCTCAATGGTTAGTTGTTGGATACTTGCACATATAATTAAATTTATCGTATGACTTTTCCCAATTTAATATAACTTGTTTTTGATATTAGTTGGAATCATGAAAATTTTAATGACAATGTTAATAATTTTGTAAAAC
>MKYW01000071.1:0-63896 GCA_015776835.1 Aphidius ervi
GGGACATCAATCGTAAATTTATGTTTTGTTTTTATCAAAATTTATTTTGTCACCATTTTTTTTTGTCGTATTCTTTATGTCAAATATTTTTTGTCATGTAATCCCAAATGACCCATCGCGGAGGAATTTCTCCTCTTTTTTTTTTCACCTTTTCTGTGACTTTCCTCCTCAACGATCAATTTTTATTTATCAGATTTATCGAAAATTTTAAAAAGACGTGGGAGAATCGAAAAAAAATCGGAAACGAGTCGGAGAAAGAGCGGCAAAATTTCCTAGGGTAAAAAAAAGTCTGAAAAAAGTGAAGATAATTCTTTGCCATGGGTTATTTTTGTAGAAAGGCGGTAGTAAAAAAATATATTCTACTGAATATGTTATTGATAAATAATTTTGAATAAATAACGAATATTGTTACTTATACGTAAGAATAAAGTATTTTTGTTTATTTTTGAGTAATTTTTATTAATTCAATCTTGGTAAAATTGACTGTTTAATTTTTTGGAAATATTGATAACAGCATTCTCTATTTTGAATATTATTCAAATAAAAAATGAATAAGATTTTTTTTTATAATAAAAAATATTGCTTCAGATGCAGATTTAAGTTCGATCTGTTCACTGTTGCCGAGAAATCAAACAGTAATTGGCGATACTGGATGGTGTCGATGTGGATATGATAGTGAAGGATTTTTAATACTCGAGGAAACTGTTTCATTCTTTCCCTCTTTACAGAAGCTGTGAAGAGTAGCGATATCCAATATTTTTAATTATATATTATATTTTTATTATTATCATTCAACCTATAAAATATATCTTCAAGATTGACATGACGTATAAATGAGAATAAAAAAAATACGATAACAGATGAGTATTTCATTTAATTATCGAAGATTAAAAAAATATAGCTGATGAAAGATTAAGATTAGATCATTGTCATCTTGAGATCTACACAAATGATATTATTTGTCACCTATAAAAGCTCAATGTCATCTGATGTTTTTTAATAATTAGTTAGCTAGTACTTCACTTGACACCTAGACTATTTTAATCTCATTAAAACATGATTAATAAAAAGTTGATTCTTTTCTCATTATTGTTTCGTTTGTTATCAAAATCATTTGCTATAAATATCTATCAATCAAACAGTCATGGAAATACACTGAACAAGAATAATGGTACAAACAATTTAAAAATTTATTAATTAATTCAAAGTGAATAAAATAAAAATCATATTTAAAAAAGCAAAAGACCCGGGTTCGATTCCCAGCGGAGGAACTTCGTTATTTTTTCTAAGTTTCTGGTTTTTTTCACCTTTCAGTTATGGGATCATTTAAAGTGTACAGTAAAAATTCAGGTCAATGGAAAACAATGTATTATCAAAAAGAAGATAAGTCAACAAGTGATTTTTCAGGAACATTAAAGTCAAATGAAAAAAATATAGAAATACCAGGTCATTTGAAAATTGGTCAGAAAATCAATGGCTGGGGAAAAGTAGCAGGACCAGAAGAGTGTGCACGTGAATGTGTAACTGGTGCACAACCAAAAATTTGTTACTATCACTGGACTGTTGAATACTATCGTACTTTGGGCGGGTAAATATAAAAAAAAGAAAATAACCAAACATATTATAATCATTAAATAATAAATAATTTTACAGTGCTTGTAATATGTGCGTGCCAAAAACAAATTCATCAATTGCAACAGATTGTCAGTGTATTTTAGCTGATGGTGTTGATGTTGCTGGAATATTATCAGTTAATAGAATGTATCCAGGACCATCAGTACAAGTTTGTCTTGGTGATTTAGTTGTTGTTGATGTTCATAATGCTGCTGATGGTAATGAAATGACAATTCATTGGCATGGTATTTATCAAATGAATTATCAATATTATGATGGTGTGCCATTTGTAACACAGTGTCCAATTCCAAGTGCTTCAACATTTAGATATCAATGGAGAGCACAAAATATCGGTACACACTGGTGGCATTCACATTCTGGATTGCAAAAAGCTAAAACACTTGAAGGAGCAGTTATCGTACGTCAGCCGAAAGAAGATGATGCAAATTATCAATTGTATGATCATGATGATACTGATAATCTTATCTTTTTAAGTGATTGGATGCATGATAGTCCAGATGATCATTTTCCCGGAACATCTGGTAAATTAAAAGCAGGTCAATCACCTGACAACGCACTTATCAATGGTCAAGGTCAATGGCTTGTATGTATACATAACTATAGATAATTTTTTTTTTACTAAAGAAAAGATGTAAAAATAAATAAATATATAATTTCTTTTTTTTTTTCTAATACATTTAGGACGAAACAACAGGGACGTGGACAAATACATCACTCACTGTTATCAATGTCACACCAGGAAAAAGATATAGATTTAGAATGATTAATGCTGCTAGTTTTAGTTGTCCCTTTCAATTGACAATTCAAAATCACAGTATGACTGTTATATCAGCTGATGGAGAAAATTTATTGCCAACAATAGTCAACAGCATTACAACATTATCTGGTAACAATTTTTTTCATTTAATTTATTTATTTACCCTCATTGGAGTTATTAGAATAATAATATAAATTTTATTTTATCAACAGCGGAACGTTTTGATTTTATTTTGAATGCAAATCAACAGCTTGGAAGTTACTGGATACAAGTACGATTAACCGGCTCATGTGCTTCTCGAGAAATAATCCAACTTGGTATTCTTCGTTATGCTGGTTCAACTGTAACTGAGCCACAATTAGCACGACCGACATATAATACTGGCCTTCCAATAGGAATTGCAAGTTAATTTTTATTTTATGCATTATATAAATAAATTTATTTTAAATTTCTTTATGTATATATTTTTGTAACAGGTACTAAATGAATACAATACGGTATGTGATGGGAATAACCCTGGTATAATTTGTATAAAAAATCTTAAAGCTGCTGAACCAGTTGACAAAAGAATTCTTGCTGAAAAAACAGATGTTCAATTTTTTTTACCATTTGAATTTTATCGATGGAATGAAACTGAACTTTATACACCTGGCACATATAAGCCTTTTTTAAGTGAGGATTCAATAAAATCTCTGCTTCTTTCTTTTATCATTATATTTATTTATTTATTTTTTATTCAAAGCACCAAATGGTGGAGGTAGTGGAGTAATTCCTATGGTCAATGGAATATCAAATAGATTTCCATCATCACCATTTCTTACACAAGCAAATGATATTGACAAGAAAACAACTTGTGACGGAAATAATAAGCCAAAAAGTTGTGATAATTCGCCAATTTGTCTATGTACACATGTCCTCCAAATACGACTTAACTCATCGGTTGAAATGATTATGTTTGATCCAGGTATATTTAAATTCATATCCAATTAAACTTGAATTATTAATAACAACATAATTAAAACAATTTTTTTTTATTTTTTATCAGCTGCAAATGGCGTGCCTCATCCTCTTCACATGCATGGATATGGATTTCACGTGATGGCTCAAGGTTCACGAGAGGTTGTAAATATAACACGAGAAAATAGTTACGAAGCTTTGAAACTTCATAGAGAAATATATAAATTAGACTCGCACAATCGACCACCAGTTAAAGACACGTTGACAGTGACAACAAATGGCTATACAATTATTAGATTTATTGCCAATAATCCAGGTAAATAATATTTTGATAAATCATTTATCAAACAAAGTTTTTAGAGTAACTAACAACACATTTATTTTTCATTTGCAGGATACTGGCTATTCCATTGTCACATATTACCACAGTAAGTTTTATTGAATAAGTTTATTAACTTTTATTCTACCCGGGAAAAAATTAGACGATTGCCAATGATCGCCAACGATCGTCAGCGATCGTCAGCGATCGTTGAAGATGTCATATTTGTCCACATCTTTGTCGATCGCTGTCAATCGTTGTCGATCGTTGTCGATCACTATCGATCACTATCGATGTACAACAATTTACAGAAAAATAGGCAAACATGATTCTACGGCCTTACTTTAAATAAAAAAAAAAAAATATTCCTGAGTATATTATAATTATGATAAATTCTCCAGCATAAGCTAATAATTATTATAATTTGTCTATTTTTCTGTAAATTGTTGTATATCGATAGCGATCGACAGCGTTCGACTTTGATCGACAGCGATCGACGGCGATCGACAAAGAAGTGGACAAATATGACATCTTCAACGATCGTTAGCGATCGTCTAATTTTTTCCCGGGTAAGCCCTTTATTAAAACTCATTTTATTTTTCTAGTTTGATTGTTGGAATGTCTCTCGTCATTCATGTTGGTACCCAGGCTGATCTTCCACCTATACCACTTGGTTTTCCAACTTGCAATAGTTTTCAGCCATCCATTCATTCCCGTAAATAAATTCTTAGTTGGAATACATATTTTTGAATGAATATTTTTGTTGTTAAAATAACAACATATAGTAGTTAATCAATTATATAAATTATTATTCAAAATTTACATATACTAATTACTCTCTATATAAATTACCTTGAAAAATATTGGGAAGAAATGAAATATCAATAATTATTTTAAAATATTTATACCTATATACCCTAACGGTACGACCCAACCCGTTTCGTGGGTTGGAATCGGGTTATTTTGGGGTTAAGTTTTTATAAGGTTCCTTCTTGGTTGGATGTCTGTTACCTGACGGTTGCAACGTGCGCAAAAACAACTGTCTCTAACCGCGTTATATAATGGTTATTCTAAAGTTATGTGAACCGAAGATCAGTTTGCTGTAACCGTTATTTAACCGCTCAATAACTTTGGTTGGATTTCAGTTACTTTGAGGTTTTCCCAACGATATGACCCAATCACTCTCGTAAGTTGGAATCAGGTTAGTTTGAGGTTTGAATTTCAGTTTCAGTTTTATTATATTTCAGTGGTTTGAACAAGGTTTATCAACGGTCAACTAACGGTTAGTTCTGGAATGATTTCTTTTAGGTTCAAAAAGGGTTTGTTTTCGGTTTTTTTTGCGCACATTCCAACCTCGAGACGACCGTTTAATAACGGTTTATAAGGGGTTGGACCGTACCGTTAGGGTACAATTGAATGTCAAAGAAATTTTATCAATCGCTGCTGAATCCGAATACTCTGTGTTTCAATTGAAATATTGATAGAGATAAAAGAAAAAAGTATTTAAATTAAATATTTTATTGATGTGATATACGATATTGCTGATATAAAAATATCAACAAAACTCAATTATGAAAAATAATGCATGACTGTTGGCAAATATAATGATAAATACATTTATAACGCAACAAATATTGATTAGTTCTTTCTTTCAAGAAGAAAACGAATAATCAACAAATAGAAAAATATTTTTCTTTACTTTATACGTAAATAAAAAAAATGTTCGATACATATTAACAAATATTGATCGTTGAAACACATTTCTAAACAAAAGTTTTTTTTAACACTAAATTTAACAATTTTTCGAACACTGAATAAATTTAAAACTATTTATTTATATGTAAATATTTTTAAATTAATTTAGTGATTGAAAAATTGTTGAATTCAATAGTTAAAAAAAAATGAGTGTTCACTGTTGAATAACAAACTACGTAAAATGCTGAATATTTTGATATGTCCAAACTTCTAAGTAATTTAAACTTTATGTTGTATTCATTATATTAATAAAAAAATCGACTTTAACCAAGTTATATACATCGATTTTTTCATGTCAAAACATAACCATCGATTCGTTAAGACTTCCAAAATCGAGGGAACTTTTTGTTCAATGATCAATAACAATAATAACAATGATGATAATTTTTTTGTTGTAATAATATTTTATTTGATGATAATTAAATTATTTTTTTTTTAGACAACACATATTTGATATANTTCTCCGCCTTTTTTCGCTTGGAAAATTTCTCCGACTTCTCTCAAATTTTTCTCCGATTTCCCTCCGGTTTTTACTCTGTAACTTTTATACAGTTGCCGACAATTGACAGGCCGACAAAAAATCAATATGATTGTACTTGATTGTACTCGAGTTGTATAATTCAATGTCATGCATTCATAAGTTTTGTACCTCCTTATCAATTTTAATTAATTATCCAAAATTACACTTTGCACATACCCGAAAATTTGTAAGGTACCATTGTCCAAATGAATTTATGCTTGTATTTATTTGTAATACATACCGCAGATTTTTGCGTATAAACCTAAAATATAAGGGAATTCTATAACAATAATTAAAATTATAAATGTTAAACAATCTTTGTTTTTATAATAATAATTTTTTTTTTAATTCAAAGGATCGTCTATTTTTTCTTTTTTTCTCGAAGGTTTTTTCATTCCAGCCTGTTCATGAGGCGCGTTCGGTATAGAACATTTTTTTGGATCTTCAAGATGGCACAATTTATAAATTTAATTATTTATTTATTTTACTATAGTAATTTAAATTTTGTATATGTACATATATATTCATTTTTAAATACTTATTCAAATATAAGTGTCTATATTCGCTGCCATCTTAAAGATCCGAAAAAATGCTCTATACGGAACGCACCTCATAATTCAAACAGCCGTAAAAAACGGCGAACGTTTATTTACATTCAAAATTATTAATTTATTTTATGGAAGCCTTTCATTATTATTATCATTACTATTGCTTACCCTGTTAACCAATAATATATTGGATGGCATCACTTCCCAAAAATTTTACTCTAATGGTATAGTACCATTACATTTTGATGCTGATCAAAGAACATATCGTGGTTCATTAAGGTATTTTATTATTAATATTATAAAATATATTATTCATTATTATATTACTTATTTATAAATTATTTTTTTATTATTTTTTTTTTTTTGATACTTTTTATAGTCTTGAACGACACGGACAGAAATTTATTAAACTAAATTAAAATAAATTAACAATAAAAATTATGATGATTTAAAGTATACTCAAAATCGGTGGTTTATAATTTCCACAAGTTGGAAAATTCACTGGTGTTGGAGAAATATCACTGTCTTCACCCACATGCAGAGTGAGAGACATACCAACCATTAAACTGAAAATTTATTAAACAATATATACACTGTGCTCTGGAAACGTAAATCAATTGATTTTTTTTTACTTACTGTGTTATTATGTGGCAATGTAATAGCCAATATCCTGCAGATGAAGAATAAATGTGTTAGTTATTCTAAAAACTTTGATTAATATATGATTTATCAAAATATTATTTACCTGGATTATTGGCAATAAATCTAATGATTGTATAGCCTTTTGTTGTCACTGTTAACGTGTCTTTAACTGGTGGTCGGTCATATGAGTCTAATTTATAAATTTCTCTATCAAGTTTTAAAGCTTTGTAACTATTCTCTCGTGTTATATTTACAACCTCTCGTGAACCTTGAGCCATCACGTGAAATCCATATCCGTGCATGTGAAACGGATGAGGTGAATCCATTGGATCTGATGAAAATATATTATAAATTAATTCCCTCACTTTTTTTTGATATTTTTTTGTTGATTCAAGATTTACCAGTATTAATTATGACCATTTCAACGGATGAGTTTAATGGTATTTTTAAAACATGTGAGCATGCACAAACTAGTTTATTTTCACAACTTTTTGGTTTGTTATTTCCATCACAAATTTGCTGTTTTGGAATATCATTAAGTTGAGTTAAAAATGGTGATGTTGGAAATTTATTAGAAATCCCATCGATCATAGGAATGTATCCACGTTTTCCTCCATCTGGTGCTATAAATATATATTTACATAAAAAATAAAAGAGTTAACAAATTAAAGTAAAGAAAAATTCAACTAAATTTTTAATAAATTCTCACTCAAAAAAGTATCATATGAGCCAGGTATAAAAAGTTCATTTTCATTCCATCTATAAAACTCGTGAGATAAATAAAATTGAAAATCTGTTTTCTCTGCTAGAATTCTTGGATCAACTGGCTCAGCAGCTTCAAGATTTTTCATACAAATTATATCGAATTTTTTATTTTCACAAACATTATTGTATTCATTGAGTGACTAAAATTATAAAATACAATTTAAATATATTAATATACTTTACTTTTCATTTTAATGTAAATTATTATTAGAGAAAAGACGTACAATTCCTAGTGGAAGAGAACTATTAAATGTTGGCCGTGTTAATGTTGGTTGCATAGAAGATGCACCAGCATAACGTAGAATTCCAAGTTGCATTACTTCTCGAGCAGTACATGGGCCAATGAGTCGTGCTTGTATCCAATAACTTCCAGACTGTTGATTTGCATTTATAATAAAATCAAAACGTTCAGCTATTTATTGAATTAAAATTTTTCAATATTAATTTGTATAATATAAAATTAAATTAACGAATATTTGATTAACAACAATTGAATAAACTGAATTTGTATTTTTACCCGAATAAGAAGTGATAGAATTAACTACTGTTGGCTTAACATTCTCACCATCAGTTGCAATCACTGTTAAATTGTGATCTTGAATGGCAAATGTTAAAGGACAACCAAAACTAGCACCATTAATCATTCTAAATCGATATCGTTTTCCTGGTTTTACATTGATTACACTTAATGGTGTTTCTGTAAACTCACCAGATGTTGTGTTCTACAATTTTACAAAAAATACAAACAGTCAATTTTATTTTATCACGAATATCAGAGATAATTATTTGAGATAACCGCAGTAATCCGAAATAAACATGTAAACAGACAATGATTTGAAAAAAACATACTAGCCATTGACCTTGACCATTAATGAGAATGTTTTTAGGAACAGAACCAGCATTGAATTTACTAGATGTTCCGGGAAAATGATCATCTGGATTGTCATGTAAAAAGTCACTCAAAAAAATGAGATTATCATTGTCATCATAATTATACAATCTGTAATTTGGATCGTGTTCTTTTGGTTGACGTATGATAATTGTTCCTGCAAGTGATTTTGATTCTTGCATACCGGAATGTGAATGCCACCTACATAAAAAAATCTCATAATTAATTTATAGAATAATTATGACTCATAAAATCTTACCAATGTGTACCAATGTTTTGTGCTCTCCATTGATATCTAAATGACGTACCACTTTGAATTGGACATTGTGTTACAAATGGTACACCATCATAATGTTGATAATTCATTTGATAAATGCCATGCCAATGAATCGTTATTTCATTACCAGGAGCTTTATTGGTAACATCAACAACAACTAAATCACCAAGGCATACTTGTATTGATGGCCCTGGAAACATCCTGTTGACTGTTATTATTCCAGAAATATGATAACCATCACCAATAATACATTGGCAATCACTTGTAATTGATGAATTTGTTTTTGGCGTACATAAATCACATGCTCTAAATATTATGATAATTATTATACATTCATAAATTGCTTATGCAGCTGTTAATATTAATTTGAAAAATATTATAATATGTAATTTTATTTACCCGCCGAGTGTACGATAGTATTCAACAGTCCAATCATAATAACAAATTTTTGGTTGTGCACCAGTTACACATTCACGTGCACATTCTTCTGGGCTTGCTACATTTCCCCAGCCTGGTATATCTTTATTTTCTTCATTTCTTGTGTAAGACGTTGCTGATTCTGGCTCATCCTCTTTGTAATAATACACTTCTTTCCATTGTGCTGAATTTTTATTGTATACTCTAAATGATCTCAATGCTTGAAATAGAAATAACAAAAATATTTAAAACAATTTTTGTAATTAATTTTATTTAAAAATAATTTCAATTGTTATTACAAGTTGTATTTTTTGAGTATGTCGTACTATTGTAATGTTTATTAATACTATCTACTGATATATCAACTGCCAATATTGTCAAAACTACACCAAATAATATCACGAAAAAACTAAAATTATAAATTGTCATCTTGATGTCAATTTTACTGATTCATCAAAAATTTATAAGACACAAGCTTTTATATATTGTCTCTAATCAAGTTCTTCACGTAACAATGATTAGTCAAATAATATGATGGTCATCCCACCTTTTAAAAAATTGAGTAAATAAAAAAAAAAAATGAGATATCAATAGAGTACGAGTTGTTACATAAAAAGATTATTAGAATTTGCTGATTAAATTGATAAGAACATTCATGACAAAAATATGATGATCATCCGACCTTCTAAAAAGTTGAGTAAATAAAAAAAAAAAGTTACATATATATATATAATATCAATACAGTAAGAGCTTTAATCCAAAGACTCTGTGTTTCAATATTAATAGAGATAAAAGAAAAAAGTATTTAAATTAAATATTTTATCGATCTGATATACAATATTGCTGATATAAAAAATATCAACAAAACTCAATTATGAAGAATGATGCAAGGAAAATAATAATTAGTTCTTTATTTCAAGAAAAAAACCAAATAATCAACAAATAAAAAAATATTTTTCATCACTTTACAGGTAAATAAAAAAAATGTTCGACTGGTCATATTGATCATTGAAACACTGTTTTAAACAAATTTTTTTAATACTAAATTCAACAGTTTTTCTAACACTGAATGAATTTAAAATGATTTATTTATATGTAAATATTTTTAAATTAATTTAGTGATTGAAAAGTTGTTGAATTTAATGAAAAAAAAAAAAAATAAGCGTTTAACAATAATAATTATTACTTAATATGTAAAAGCAAACAATATATACCTAAGCTGTATGTTGTATTCATTATATTCATAAAAGAATCGACCCCCTTATTAATTGTAATTAATCAATTAAAATTACACGTTGCACATATAGCTGACAATTTGTAATGATCCACTGTACAAATGAATTTAATAGTTTAAAAAACAAAACTTCGTAGGTATCTTGTGCAATCTCCAGCTGAAATATAATACTTATGTTTATTATTCCAGTCTGTCTATGAAGCGCGTTCCGTATAAAGCATTTTTCCGGATCTCCAAGATGACGCAATTTAGTAATTTAAATTTCGTATACGTACATATATATATTCATTTTTAAATACTTATTCAAATAAACTTGTATACAAATAAACTTGTATATTCGCTGCCATCTTGAAGATCCGAAAAAATGCTCTATATGGAACGCATCTCATAGGTCATAAACAGCCGTGAAAAACGGCAAACGTTTATTTACATTCAAAATTATTAATTTATTTCATGGAGGCCTATCATTATCATTATCATTACCCTGCTTACCCTGTTAACCATAATTTTTTTTGCATAATATATTGGATGGCATCACTTCCCAAAAATTTTACTCTAATGGTATAGTACAATTACATTTTGAACCTGATCAAAGAATCGTGGTTATTAAGGTATTTTATTATTAATATTATAAAATGTTAATTATTATATCATATGTGTACAAGTTTTTTTTTTTTTTCAATTTATTATTATCTATTTTTGTTTGAGCCTTGAACTGGATGGAAAATTTAAATTTATAAAGCATGAATGGATTGTGTATATACAAATAGAATTGTAAATATTTCAACAGTCACATGAATGACCTGGTTCATCATAATAAACATAACTTGAAACGTTTCACCAAGAAATAGAAAATTTTTAAATATTCATTCATCTATCTAATGTTTCTTAAGAATATCAAGACTCAATTAAAAAAGAACTAAAAATCTCGCATTAAATATTCAAATTAAAAACACAATCGACAATAAATTTATGCCACTTTTGCAATAGTGTGTTTCTTTATTTTTTTTCCTTCTTTAGATTAAAAATCACGACACGTCTTTTGTATTTATTTTTTGTATGAATTTTCTATCAATATGCAATTAATTATGATTTCTTTGAGCTATCAAATCTCTTGTCATCATTCATTTTATTATGATTAATTATTATTTTTCTCAATTACAAATATTAATCTTTTTGTATGTGTAAAACGTTAAAAAAAAAAAACATGCATTTCTTTTCTTTCTTTTTATTTGCACGGAGATAGTTGGCCGACTTGTTGAAATGATTCTTTCCTTTCTCTTTAATTTGTACTTTATAAAAACTATAGCTTTTGATATACTTCTAAAAAATAATAAAGTTTATCGAATATTATTTTTATGTATTTATTTGTTTTTTAGTTTGTGCAATTTTATTTAAAAGAAAAAAAAACTAAAACAGTTTAATTTAAAACTAGTTGTATATAGAAATATAATATTATTAATGATTATACAAAATAAATTATAAATAGAATCGTAAAAAAAAAAAAAATTTGTAATAGTTTATATAATATATTTATCTAAAAAAAATACTAAACATGTGTAATAGATGATTTGAATTTGTTTTTTTCGTAATACTGATAGGTTGACCTTGATAAATAAAGAATAATGGATGATCATATCTCATTGGTATAATTATTATAATTTCTGTTGATGAAAAAATTATTATAGATTGAATTTCTTATAATTGAATGTTTAATAGTATTTAAAAAATATTTATTATGATGATAGGTGTGGGTAAACCCAGCAAGTCTTCTGTAAGTCTGTTAGGCCTACAGTCAACATCCAACACTCGATGTGTTCACAGCATTTAACAGAGAATGTCATTAAACTTTATTCGTATTAAGAGTTTACCACATATAGTAAAATAATTATATTTTTGATTACCAGTGATATATTTAATTGTTACAAGTAAGACAAAATTTAAATAACATTATTTTTTTCGTAACTAATTGTTTGAAATTTATAACGTTCAAGTTTGTGTCTATAAATATAAAAAAGGAATATTTGTTTTCATCAATTTTAATTCAAGATAATATACTTGTAATAAAAAAATACAAATTACCAAAAAAAAAACATGTTTTTTATTTTATTTTCATGACAAAAAACGTTTATTGAATTTTTAAGTAAATGCTAGTCTTTGTTTGTTTATTTTTTTTTATATTTATAAATATATTTTAATGTTGGAGAAACCTCAATAACATGCAGAAAAATTATTTTCATGTATGGTAACTTAACGTCCGACTTTCTCAGTGTTATCTTGATTGAAAACTTAATATATTTAATAAAATGCAAATTGATAAGTATACTGAAAAAAAAAATTAATTAATTAAGTGGTTTGATTTTCAATTTTTTTTTTATCATTATGTAAACGAGTAAACGAGTCAATATTATTGAATATTAAATTTAAATAAAAACTTAACTAATCTAAAACTGTGGTTTAATTAATCGTTAACAATTTTAAAACTTTCTTTAGAAATAGCATTGTTTGTTACTTTCATTTAACGATACAATTGACTTGTTTTTATAGAAAATAAATAAATACAATAAATAAAAATAATGAAAATAAAAAAGATTATTTACGCTTTGTAATTTTATTACTAGTGTTAGTTTAAGTTAATTTATTATGGGCTGTTATACAGAAGGATTATAGTATAATGCATTAATAAATTTAACAAAAGATAAATATTAATAATTAAAGAGCCAATATATATTATTACTAAATTTAATTGATTATTAAAAAACTATTGAAATTATTTTGTTAGTAATATATGTTTTTGTAATGTTGAAAGGTCATTAAAATGGAACTAAAGGAGGCAGTTAATGTGATTTTTGATGTATTTGTATTTGCATGCACATCCATGGTATACATCATTGAGGCCTTTTTACTTTCAATCGTACCTCGACGATACAAATGCAAAAGTATTCAAGGTGAGGTCGTATTAATAACTGGTGGAGCTGGTGGAATTGGCAAATTAATTGCAATTAAACTGGCTGCACTTGGTGCTCATGTTGTTATTTGGGATATCAATGAATCAGGTAAGCCACAATATATTTTATTTCGAATTTTTTATTATTAATAATTTCATGGATAATTGAATTTTACATGCTAAAATTGAGAAAAACAAAAAGAAATGTTTATCTTTTAATTTTATCATTTGATTAATACTTAAAATTAGTTATTTAAAATTCAGATATTTTTATATAAAATTTATTTAGATGATGTGAATTTTCTATTTGTATTTAAATAATAATAATATTTGTTATCCATTTAAATGCTTTTTATAACTAAATAAAATTTTTTTTAATTAAATAAATATATATATGTATATATTTTTTTTTTAATCAAATTAATAGTTATTTGTTATTCATAAACCACGTTCAATACAATGCAAAATACGACATTAGTATAATGTAGTAAGACAATTTTATTCGAAAGAATTTTGTTTTTTTTTTTTTCTAATACTAATTAACACAAAAGTATGACATTAAAATAAAAATCGTTTACTCCCGCACTTCACTCGCTGAGACATCATTTGACTTCATTAGACTTCAATGATGATCAATGATGACCAATGAGTCAATTAAAATTCTAAAAGTCATATGCATTAGTGAAAGAAGTTGACATTTAATGATGCAAGTATAATTATGTGCTTTTTTTTAATTACTGTTAACTGACCATGTTTGTAAAATTTACCTAAATTTGGCTTTGATTTGGTTATTTGCAATGATCCTCAAAGCCAATAATCTTTCCTTAAACAAATTTTATTATTTATTATCAATTACCAGAAAACAAAAAAGACTGAAAAAATATCAAATATTATTCTAATTTTAGTTGTTTACTCAGTTTTCATTTTTTACAAATAAATATTTTTATAAAAATTTAATAAATTTGTTTGTTGAATAATTTATCATCATGAAAAAAAAGATGCATCATTATTATGTGAAAGTTTTAACCATTTGACATTGCAACTGATCTCTGACTTTGTCGTTTTTCCTTTTTTTTTTTTAATCTATGTACAATTGCAATAAAGAAATTTTAAATTTAATAATAACTCTATATTTTAATACTTAATTCTATTATAAACTTGCCGGAAATAATTGTATGACTATCAACATGCCATTTTTATTTTATTTTCCATGACAATTCTATTATTTATTATAACTTAAATTGAAAAAAAACATGCATGCAATCATTACTTTCTAATGACGCTCCATACAATTTATAAATCTGATGGACTTTTATTGATTCCAATTTGAATATTTCCATAAACGTTAAATATATTTTTAGGTATCCAAGATGTGATTGATGAAATAAGATCAATGAAAGGAAAATGCAGTGGCTATGTCTGTGATATATCAGATAAAAATGAGGTTTACAGAGTTGCTAAAACTGTTAAAGTTGAAATTGGAAATGTAAATAAATAATTCATTGAACGTTCTAATTATTTATTATCAGTTTAACTGGTTTTTATTTATCTATTTATGATTTTTTTTACAAACTATTTTAGGTAACTATTGTCATTAATAATGCAGGATATATTTATGGTAAAACATTTATGGATATTCCAGATGTTGAAATAGAAAAAACATTTAAAGTCAATATTCTTTCACATTATTGGGTAAATAAATACAATTTTTTTTCCAATAAATAACAAAACTAATTAATTACATAACTAATTGAAACAATTGTTTATTTTTATAGATAAATAAATCGTTTCTCAAAGAAATGATGAAAGATAATCATGGTCATATTGTGACAATAGCAAGTGTCGCTGGAATGCTTGGAACTTACAATTGTACTGATTATTCAGCTACAAAATTTGCAGCCATTGGTTATCACGAGAGTTTATTCACTGAATTAAATGTAAGTTGAAAAGTCTTTTAATTTTTCTTTTGAGAGTATCGAAAAATATGGTTGGAAATTTTCACTTTTACTATAGAAAAACTTTTAACATGTTTATAATTATTTTAAAAATTGATATTTACTCATCAGGTACATGGATATCATGGCATTAATATGACACTGGTATGTCCATATGTCATCAACACAGGAATGTTTCCTAACGTTGAACCAAGGTCAGTATGTTTTCGAATATTATGCAAAATTTATAATGGATTTTACTCCAGACGAATTGTAAATATAAATATATAAATTTTTTTATTTTTTTACAGGCTTATTCCTGCATTGGAGCCAGAATATGTTGCTGAAGAAATTGTATTTGGTATATTGACAAATAAAATAAATGTCACATTACCAGGCAGTGCTAATTATATGTTACCACTTAAAAAGTAAGAAAATAAAAAAAAATAGAAATTGATTTTTTTTTTTTTATTTTTTTTGTTATGCAAATTTTTATTGAACATGAAAATTATTATTTTTCAGTATTTTACCGGCAAAATTATGGTGGGCATTTATACATGATGTTGTCAAGAGTCCTCAAGCAATGATGATGTTAAAAAAACATGACGAATCAGATGGAAAAAAATTTTTATTTGATGATAAAAGAAAAACTGTTTCATCAAATTAAATTGATAAAATGAATTTATCAAATGTATATATATTTGTTTTAAATTTTATGTATTATAAAACAGTTAAAGTATTATAAAAATAATATTTTTTATTCAAACTATTTTCATATTCTAGATTTTACAAAGCAAATTTATAAATGAGTTATTGAAATTCATAGTATAATGTACATAACTGTAATGAAAGCTAATTCGAAATGTTTGAATTTAATTGTTCGAAATTACTAATTAAATAAATAAATTATCCTCACGATAAATTTTATTTTGTCTAGGTGTTTAAATTTTCAAAACAAAGCTGTAGCTATATTATATTCTATTATAAGAACGAGAAATAAAGCCTCGCATTCATTCGATTGGTTCTGGCATTAAACAATGAATAATAATAAAATAATATTTCTTTTGTTTTTGATTAATTAATTTCGTAATTTATTAATGTTGTTTACGCGTTGCTAAGGAGCAGTTTTTGTATAATTTTTTTTTGTTAAATTAAAAAATTTAAATAAATGTAAAAAATTATGCATTAATAAATGACTATTATTAAACATATTTATTGATATTTAATATTTAGTAACAATATAGTATACGTTCACCTCCGATAAAAAATTAATTGCTTAGAGCAAGATTCAATCCTCTCGAAAACTGTTTATTATATATGCATGTGGACATGTTGTAGATATTATTCAAATAATATTAATTGAAAATGAAATATATCTAAAGAAGTTATGAAGTGAAGTTTTTTTTTCCGATTTTTTTTCAAATAAATAATTTTGTTAATTTATAAACAATTACTCATAATAAGTATAAACAAAGTACAGGAAAAAAGAGCGCGCTTCTATTGCTCTCGTATATAAAAGAATATAAAGTGTTATATTTTATGTAATAACAAACATTTATTTCATGTTATTGCTTTCTGTTGTCCTGTATATTTTCAGATATTTAACAGATTAAATAACTGCTTTACAAATTCAGTATAATAAAGCATAAAATTTTTGGGTGACTTTTCTGAGTGATAATAATAATTAATAATATATAATAATATGGTATATTATGAAACAAAATTAATAAAAATCAATTATCATATTTTTTTATTTATTTCTCTAAAGATACAATTTTTAATTTTTATATTTATTTGCTCATTTTTATAAACTCGAAATTTAAATTTATGGAAAATTTTTTACAATTATTTGTCATTTTAATAACTGTAGATTTTATATTAATATAAGTGTTTATGTTATTTTTACAATCCATTTGTAATTATTCAATATTTTTTAATTTTTTTTGCTGATGAGAAAAAACTATGTGCTATAGCTAATGTAAAAATAAAAGGCAAACGTATTTTTTGTTCTGAAACGGTAACAAATTAAGTATCAATTCACGACATCTTATACTCAATGATATACAAAGTATAAGATGTCGTGCATTGTTACTCAATTTGTTACAAATATCTATTGTCGAAAAATGATGCTAACACTACTCCCATTCGAGAGACAGAGCAACAAAACGACAAAACAGGGTACAACCTATAAGAGGTACAACAAATTGGTATATCTTCCATTTTTAAATCAGCTGTAGCATCATATATGTTTTCTCATCAGAAAAAAAATAAAAAAATATTGAATACGTACAAATGAATTGTAAAAATAATATAAACTTTTCATCAAATCTACAGTTCTTTTATCATTTATACAAAAATATTAACCAGTATATTTTCTTTGATTACTTAATTTTTGTGTATATTCAAATTTTATATTTAAACCATTTGAGTTTTAATATCTGAAAAAAAAAAAAAAACAAAACAAAACAATAATAATGTAAATCAAGGCAGAAAATAATTATATGCTTTAAATATTTAACAATTGAGTCTTTATAATCTTTTTAAATAAAATAAAGAAATGCAAAAAAAATGATTATAAAAAATGAAAATTTGGCTTACTAAATTTATACTGGAAAAAAATATTTCTCCCGGGATTTTTTGTGGCTAAAATATTCAGAAACTTTTACTTTTTCACCTCAACTCGTTTATCCCTGTTCATTGGATTATATATTTTCAGTATCCCATGTCATTGTCATCTTTTTCCCAAGCTGGATCGAAGATTATTATTGATGAAGTCTCATGAAAAGTTGGGCTTCTTCTATAATTTTCTGTATGAGCCTTGGTTGAAGTATATACCTTCTGTTTTTACTGTTGGAAAATAAAAAAAAAATTAATATGTATAATGAAAATGGACCACAATGTACAATTTATGTGAGATGATTGAAATATTTAACAATTACCTGGCATTTTGTCACCTGCATACTTTCATTATTTTTCGTCGTGTATTAATGACGGTCGATTGAAGACTATGTGCATTCACAAAAAGATGGTTTACAAAAGATACAGGTAAATAATCAATAAGTTTTTTTTTTCTCATTCAATTGATATTTTCAATATGAAAATTATGAATAATATAAAATTAATTATGAAAATATAAATTAAATGAGAAAAAAAATAATTATTAATTATTTACCAATATCTCTCGTAACCCATCTGTCTACGAATCCACAACAAATCGTCAAAAAAGCAAGAGTGACACACAACGTTTTTAATTTACAACTGATCATCATCATTGGAAGAGTGGTTTTTATACCCTAATAGCTGAAAAAAGGGGATAATTATTAGTTGGTGGGGTGATTAAAAATAAAATACCCCACTAACTTCTTTACGAGTGTCAAACATTTTACAAATTGACTACACCTTAAATGATATACATATATTAATAATATATTGATAATTATTAATGTATTGACAAGCTGTCATAGTGTTAGTATAGACTATATGTAGATGATAATTGGTTGACAGTAAAAATCCAAGCTAGGGGAAGATTGGTGGGGATAAATAAAATTTAACTGAGCTTCTAATTAGACGTTAAAGAGGGGATTTGGTAGATTGGTGGGAATAATTAATTTTTTACAAATATATCTATGATTTTGTTTTTTTGATTATTATTTTATGCAATAAAATACAAATTTTTCAATTTGAAAAAGAATGAATCCATTATCTAACTTTAATACATAAAAATAAACCAGATACATAAAAAATTCAAGAAAAATACGAAATATTTGGCGAAAAATTTATTATATCGTAATCGTCAAGGTAAAAAACTAAATTGCATGTATTTAGGTCTTTTATAATTGTACAAAGGGATGTTGAACTTTGCAAACTTGAATTAAAAATTCTTTTTTATTTATTTATTTATTTATTTATTTATTTACGTATATGCCCTTGACTAGCTTTCTTTTGGGCTACATATAATTGTTTAAAATCTAATTACATGTAATTAATAAAATCACGATATTTCTCGTAACATATAAAATTATAAACATATAAAGTATAAAGAGCTCTTGAATATTCATCTAATACAGGTTATTATATTCATCTTTTTCTTTTTTTAATAAATGCTGTTGAAAGTTAATTTTAAATGAATCTAAAAAGGTGAGTGAAGTTAATCCTGCTGGCAAATGATTCCATAGTCTTGCACCAGATTCATAAAGATTTTTTTCTAATACATGAGAACACGTAGCTGAGAATATTAATTCATTTGTATCTGTTCTTAGCCTCAAATTTTCATTAATTTTTTTATATTTTATTTTTTCATTAAGTAGATGATTATTCTTGAATTTTATTGACCTGAAAAACAGACAACCTAAAAAATAATTAATTCTATTTTTTAATGATAGCCAACCTAAATCAAGTCTATCTCCTGAAATATGTTCCCTTTTATTCTTTTTTATCACAAATCTGACACATGAATTGAAAGACCTTTGCAACCTTGATAAATGATGACTCGTTATATCCGTCAAGGCCAATAACGAATAATCAAAAATAGGAGTTACTAATGAAGAAATCATTTTTCTTCTAATACTTTGTGAAGTTAGTAAATCTGCATTCATTTGTAATCTATGCAGTTTTATCATAAATAAAACTGATGACCTCAATTGGATATTTATTTTTAAATATTTTTTTAGTTAAAAAACAAAAAAATTGAGATAATATTTCTATTGAAAATTATTATCAACGTCTGGCATTTTTATTTTTTTATTTTGTTTAGTATAGATTAATTTTATCTACTACAAATATTAGAAAAAATAAAATAAAAAATAAAAAAAGGTCAGAGCGGTCAGTAGTTTATTAAAATATTTGTCAAATAAAAATGCATACTTTCATATTTTGCAAAGGGCTGGCGACTTTTGTTTGTTCTTTAATTCTAATTGTAAATTATAAAAAAATGCTCGCGTTATTTAATTTTTAAATTATTATTATTGGGACATATTTTTTCATATGACCTTGGAGAATAGTTTTTATTTTTTTATTTAAATAAAAAGTGAACGATCGCCTCTGAATTTTATTTAATATTTAAAATTATCGAAAATAGCCTCGAGCAATTAAGGTGTATTGATAATGTTCATTTAAAAAATAAACTGATAATAGTTAATGACTGATTCTTAGAATACGAATGAGGGTCACGCGTGATTAGAAACTAATTTTAAAAATATGTAAATGAAAAATAAATTATGATTTTATTCCAGAGAAATTCAAATAATGTATAAAAAATAAGCTATATAAGTAGAACAATGCAAACGTCGAGATGCAACAAGTCATAAAGGCTTAAACCAATTTTCTACAAAAATGACAACAAAAAATTGAGTGTACTTACACCGTTGAAATCGCGACAATGCAGCATTATTTAAGGTAGATCAATATTATGACCAACAGTATCACATGAAAATTTTCTGCATCAAGAGTCAAGACCCTTTTCTAAAAATACAATTATTTCAAACTTTTTGCATTCCCATCCATGCAAAATTTTGCCTTGCTGTGATACATTTTCTATCTACTTTATCCAATCATACAAAACACCTAAATGTATATTAAAATTATAAATAAATAATTAATAAGCAACTAAAAACACATTTATTTTAATATCATTTATATCAACAATTTCATAATAATAACGTAATAATGTTAATAATTTTTAATGAATTTTTAATTATTTATATTGTTTATTTAAGCTATTATTTTTTTTTTTCATTGTTATCACTTCGTTACAATTGTTTTTAATTTATTTTTTTTCTGACTGGGCTGTTTTTTAGACGTTTGTTGGAAGTTTGTTATCAGTTTTTAAAATTCATGATATAATGTACATAACTGTAATGAAAGCTAATACAAAACGTTTGAATTTAATTGTTCGAAATTACTAATTAAATAAATAAATTGCCTTCACGATAAATAAATTTTATCTAGGTGTTTAAATTTTTAAAACAAAGCTATTATAATTACAATAGCAAAATGTAAAATTTACATTTTTTGGTATAAGTATTAAAACTTCAAACTCAGAAAAATTTTAGATAATAAATATTGGAAAAAAAAATATTAAAATTTTAGAAATATATTGATTTAACATTTAAAAAAAATTTAGCTCATCGTTTGACATTTTTTTACATGTATATCATTATTTTTATTCGTTTTTAGAAATCAAAAATTGAAGTGAAACAAATTTAAGTAATCATTTTTTTTTCTGTTAGTATTTCCCATATTTTTTCTTGCCAAATCATCATCATCAGGTAGTCTGATCTTTACTATAATTAGGATGAGTCAATTATTACACGTAATAGTAATATATAATAAATAATCTTCAATATTACGTATTTTCAAGTAAACTTTTTCTTAGTAATACTCTCACTCTATTATGTTTTTTTTTACCGACTACTTTCTCTTTTCCTTAGCTAAATTTTTATTTTTTTTAAATTACTGATTGATAACATACAGAAGAAGCAGTCAAGTTTTATACTAAAGTAATAAAAAAATTATTATACAAATGTGTATTTTGAATAAATTAAATTACAGATGCTATTAGTTAACAGTGTGATTTATTTATTTTAGAACGTGATAAAATGAATTTTCGAAAAACAATGAGTATTGTATTCGACATTGCTGTGTTTATATTCATGGCAATAATTGATATTGCCAAGGCTTTTTTATTGTTCATGATACCTCGAAAATATAAATGTAAAAGTGTTCAAGGTGAGGTTGTATTAATAACTGGTGGAGCTGGTGGAATTGGTAGATTAATTGCAATTAAATTAGCTGGACTTGGTGCTCATATTGTTATTTGGGATATTAATAAATCAGGTAAGTAATTTTTAAATTTATTTAAGTAGATACATAATCGAAAATCATGTTTAAAATATTAATAACAAGATCTCTATTATATTTTGGTGTATATATAAATTTAAAATACAATTACACGAAAAACATCTCATACATTTTTCAACTTTATTATATTAAAAATATAATAAATTTTGTTTATACAAATATAAAAACTTTTATGAAACAAAATAAACATCTTAAAAACACATATACTTTTTTAATCATTTGTATTTTTTATTTTTTATAATATAAATATTTTTAGGTATTGAAAAAGTGGTTAATGAAATTAAATCATTGAATGGAACTTGCACTGGTTATATTTGTGATGTCACAAAAAAAAATGAAGTTTATAAAATTGCTAAAACTGTTAAAGCAGAAATTGGAAATGTAAATATTTATTCCTTTATTTATTGACAATTAATTTTTAAAATTATATAATTAAATGTTCTAATAATTTATAGGTAACAATTCTGGTAAATAATGCTGGTTATGTCTACACAAAAACAGTTGTTAATAGTACCGATGAACAAATTGAAAAAATTTTTAAAACTAATATACTTTCTCATTTTTGGGTAAATTAATATTTATATATAAATTTAATTTAAAAATATTTTTTTTAAACTACTTTACTTTCAGACAACTAAATCATTTTTACCGAATATGATGAAAAATAATCATGGTCATATTGTAACAATTTCGAGCATGGCTGGTTTCATTGGTGGATACAGAACGACTGGTTATTCAACAACTAAATATGCAACTGTTGGTTATCACAAATCTTTGTTTACAGAATTAAATGTAAGTTATTGAAAAATTTATTTGATTTTTTTTTTTTTTCAATTAATTAATTGGCCATTTTTGTAATCAATAGGCCGATGGATATGATGGAATTCACATGACATTAGTGTGTCCATATTTTATTCACACAGTTGGTCTATTTCCAAACGTGAGACCGAGGTATATTTTTAAATTTAATATTTCTTATTTCTTATCAATATAATTAATTAATTTTTGAAACAGAATTTTAGGTGCATTGGATCCAAATTACACTGTTAAAGAAATTGTTTTTGGAATATTGACAAATAAAAAATCTGTTGTGCTACCATCAAAGAGTCTAAAATTAATCATCGCTGTAATAGAGTAATAATAATTTATATATTATTTTTTTACATTTAATTGATGTCATTGATATAATTAAAATTTAAAAAATTTAATGTTTCAGACTTTTCCCTACAAAATCATACACTCGACTTGTTAAAAAAGTTTATAAAGCTGAAGAATTGATCAAATCTTTTTCACAATGTGAAAATTTAAACATCAAAAAATCTATAGTTAAAAATTAATAATATGTTTTTTGATGAAATATGAGTTTTATTTGAAAGAAAATATTCATGTAATTTTTTGTAATATTAATATTTTTAAATGTTTTTATGTAGTAAATTGATTACCGAATTCATAGAAGATCGTAGAAATAATTTAAACCTTGTCCAAGTTCCCGAATTGATATTCCAGTATCCATATCTTCGGCAAGTTGAATTCTTTGTTGAAGTGAATAAAGTGTTAAATAAAACACAAATGAACTTCCAATTAATTATAGTCATAAAAATTGAAAGTCATTAGTATTTGTTGACGTCTTGGATCATCATCATTGGGAACTAGTTGATTCATGTATTTTCTAGCCCAATCCAGTGGACTGTTTGGTCCTGGACGTTGTACTGATGAACAATCATATGTCATCAAGGAAAAATAATCAACCATTAGTGATAATAAATCAAAATATATAAAATAGTAAAATAAATAATTTACCTTCTTGATGGAGGAATAACAAAAACAACTTGTAAACTATTTTTTTTCAATTCTTCACTTCTAATTCTTGTGTCAACTCCAGAATAATAAAATCCAATCCAAATTTCTAAAACGTAGCTATGAAATTTGTGTTTCTTAAAAAAAAAACAAACAACAAAAAGTATTATTGTCATGAAAATATTTTTGAATTAATCTTTTTCAATCTTACATTGGCTGTTTCAACAAGTGCTTCTACCAATTGAGCTCTTCTTGCTTCATTTTTATGGAGATTAATTATTTCTTTGGGTTTCCAGTTTTCAAATTTACCTTTCAGTTGATGAATTGCATCATTAGCTGTGCGAAATGATATCAACCAGATTCACGAAATTTTAACTCCAAAATACAAATTGTGCGCAGTCAATCCACACCCCTGCGCACAACAGGTTTAATGATATTCGCGTTTGAAAAATCACTCGGAAGACCGGAAGTTCCGGATCGAGATCTTAAAAAACTTTAAATATTTTTTTGTGATATACATGATTTTTTTTATGTACAAAAATAATAATTAAAAAAATAAATGTCACAAGCAACAAAGGCGAACCAAAGCAAGTAGCATATGCAATTGCATGGGAGGTGGAGGTAAAGGGTAGTACAATCTTTAGTAACATATAGTAACTTTTAACTTTCTTTTATCCTTAATTTTTTGCCCTTTCTGGTCTTCTGAGTGACTTTTTGAACGCGTCCTTTGTCGTCCATGTGGTATCCACGAGGGCCCTGGTTGTTTCAGCCACTTTTGCACTTTTAAGTTTTGACTACATAGTCGTGCAGTCGTGTTAAGTCGTGTTTAATCACTTTAAAGAAGATGAAGATGTCCAGCTATAGAGCGATTGGCGTAGTTTTCGTCATTGTTTGTCTTATTGGGGTGAGTTAAAAATTAAACTACAATTTAATTATTAAACTAACTAATAATACGTATAAATAAAAATTTTTTAAAAAAATATTAAATTGATGTTGTTCAACAAGATATTTTCCTCGTATCCTCAATAAGAATCTATACAAAAACACGTGGCTTTGATTACGTAATCAGTTTTTTTTCAAATCAATGATTTTTAATGTAGTTTTTATTTTATTTTTTTTTAAATTAAAATAACCTTTGATGATTTATAAATTAATTTTATTGTTAATTGAGAGTAAAAACTTGATACTGAAAAAAAAAAATTGGTAGATCTATGTTCAATAATTTACGTTTAAAAAATAAAAATAAAACTTAAACTTGAATTAAATAATAGTCAGTTTTATTCAAGTACTTATTCGTCAATATTTTCACTAATTAAAGAATAATTATATTTTTTTTTTATTCAATATATGCATTTATAAGCTTAATCAATGATAAAAAAAATTTCATCATCTAAATTGTCTAATGTTTTTCGTCGCATTGATAAGTTTTTCACGTTTATTTCAATAGTTCAATAGATTACTAATTTAAAATAAATATATGGAATATAAAAACAATGTTTTTACATTCAATAAATATCTATTTTTTATGAATAAATTTGAAACTTATACTCATACATGTATATTTTGCAATAGAATAAATTCAATGAGCAGAGCCGGGAAGACACGTGTTATTTTAGATTTTTGTAAGTGCCATGGCAACATGGTGAAGAATAATATGCTCGTACAACTCAAAAATGGCCTCAAAGTGGCCTTGAAATGGCCTTTTTTTAAGACAAAAAACATGAGGCCATTTTTGAGTTGTACGAACATTCCGATGTTCATTTTTTCAAACTATATTTCACCAAATCACCATGTTGACATAACGCTTATACAAAAATTAAAATATATATATATATATATTCATATAGGAAATAATTTATGAGAAATGTGTAATTGATAAATTTTTTTTAAATATACTGATTTGAATATCATTAAATAATATAATAACTGTTTTTGACTCTTAAAAAAATTATTATAATTTTTTGTGCATTTTAAGTTGTAGCTCACAATGTAGCTTTTGAATAATGATTAAATTTTTATTTTTATGAAAATAAACAATATTTTTAATTATTTATAAAAATCATTTTCAAGACAATTTTTCCAATGATAAAAAAATATTTTTCACGTTTATTTCAACAGTTTAATAAATTGTAGATCAAAAAAATACCATAGGTATGTGTTGATGGTACTTAATCCGATATCAGTTTAAATTGCAATGTTGATAAAATTGTATTATAATATACAATTAATGTATACCTATTAATTAAAAATTTCAACACATTAATTTTTAATTAATTTAAAATATAACTTATCATAATTTCAGGGAGAATGTAAACCGTTGTTAGACGAATTAGAAAATGATGGTTCAACAACTGGGATCAGCACTGTACCAGAAAATGACATGACCGAAGGAAGTTTGACAAGTAAGTTACATTTATTTTTCAACTTTAATTAGTAACCTCATAATTTTTTTTAAATGGTTTACTTTAATTGTTCTAATTTATCATGTTTCAGCAACAATTCCTTTTGTCAGGTTACCAAGATTAAGAAGAAATGCTGCCACAAGTTCACCTGAAGGTAAGTTACAATTTTTAGTTTTTAGTTATAATTTATAAATTATAATTAATAATACAATTTTTTTTCAATTAAATGGTATACTTTAGCTGTTTTAATTAAAAATGTTTTTCAGAATTAACTTCTACTTTAGCAACAGAAGCTGAAACAATAGTACCAAGATCAAGAAGAGATGCTGCCACAAGTTCTCCTCAAGGTGAGTTACAATATTCAATTTTAATTAATAACACAATTTTTTTCAATTAAATGGTATACTTTAGCTGTTTTAATTAAATGTGTTCCAGAAATAACTTCTACTTTAGCAACAGAAGCTGAAACGATTGTACCAAGATCAAGAAGAGATGCTGGCACAAGTTCTCCTCAAGGTAAGTTACATTTTTAAGTTTTATTTTCAAATAATAACACAATTTTTGTTTGTTAAATGGTATACTTTAGCTGTTTTAATTAAATGTGTTCCAGAATTAACTTCTACTTTAGCAACAGAAGCTGAAACAATAGTACCAAGATCAAGAAGAGATGCTGGCACAACTCTTCTTCAAGGTAAGTTACAATTTTTAATTACAATTAATAACACAATTAAATGGTATACTTTAGTTGTTTTAATTCAATGTGTTTCAGAATTAACTTCTACTTTAGCAATGGTGACTGAAACGATTGTAGCAAGATCAAGAAGAGATGCTGCCACAACTTTTCTTCAGGGTAAGTTACAATTTTTAGTTTTAATTTCAAATAATAACCCAATTTTTTTTTGATTAAATAGTATACTTTAGTTGTTTTAATTTAATGTGTTTCAGAATTAACTTCTACTTTAGCAACACCACCTGAAACAATACTACCAATTAATGAATCTTTGATTTCTACTTCTGTTACAATTGACACTACTGTTCAACCAATGATGTTGAACGAGTTGCTTAATATTAACGGTTTACAATCGCTTTTGCTAGATAATTTCAATGAATCTCAAAAAGAAGAAACATCAAGTTTGATATTAAATGAGCTTGAATCAAACGAATTGCCATCATTGTCAAATGGTACTTTTAAAGAATTACAACTTTAAACTGCTTGAGCTTACAATAAAACAATTTGACAGAGCTTGAGTCTCGTACGTTTAACTATTTGTCTCATCTTAGATATCTAGATATAAGTAACAATAGTTTACTGTATGTATTTTGTAGTATATTTTATTATTACTGATATCTAAGAATTTAAGATTAGACAAGCTGTCAAAAGTAAAAGACTAAAGATTTGTCAGTTTGTTTGATTTTAAATTTAAATAATTTAGAGATATTGAATTCTTTAAAATGTCAATTTTCTAATATTTTAATTCATTATTACTGACATCAAGATCCTTGATATAATATAGTTTCTTAAAAGTATCAGAATCGAGATATGCAAGTTTATTTAATCTCAAACTTAATTTTTCTGATTCAAATAATCTGATAAATAATAATAATAACATAAATAAATGTATGCATGCAACTATAAATAACATGATACAAACAATAAAAATACTGTAAAAGTAAATTTAACTTTTTATTAATTCATTTACACAGTTGTTAAGTATAGCAAAAAATTAATAGTTTATTTCTTGATTAAATATGGATTTTATTTGGAAGAAAATATATAATTCATGTAATTTTTTGTAATATTAATATTTTTAAATGTTTTTATAAACTATGATAAATTTTTGATAGTTAATTGATTAACAAATTCAGAGAAGATCGTAGAAATAGTTTAAACCTTGTCCAAGTTCCCAAATTGATATTCCAGTACCCATGTCTTTGGCAAGTTGAATTCTTTGTTGAAGTGAATAAAGTGTTGGATAAAACACAAATGAACTTCCAGCTTTCGTTCTGTAAATTAAAATAGTAAATTTTTTTTATTAAGGGAATTCGTATGACTATGAAATATAACACTGGCTTGACAAATCTCACGTATTTGATTTATGAAATTAAACATACTTGACTTCAAAATAGTGTTCCTTGCTTCCATCATCCCATTTGATTTTTCCTTTGTGTGATTCAACTAACTCTAAATACTGCGAGCCAAGTATTGCTCCCCCACCTTCAAGACTATAATTATAGCCATAAAAATTCAAACCCATTAGTATTTGTTGACGTCTTGGATCATCATCATTAGGGACTAATTTTTCAATGCATTTTCTAGCCCAATCCAATGGACTGTTTGGTCCTGGACGTTGTACTGATGAATAATCATATGTCATCAATGAAAAATAATCAACAATTGGTGATAATAAATCAAAATGTGTCTTCGAAAATACATCAGTTTCTGAACTATAAAAATAAAAATTTACTCAATTATTATCTATTTATTAATATATATAATATATAAAAAAGTAAAATAAATAATTTACCTTCTTGATGGCGGAATCACAAGAACAACTTGTAAATTATTTTTCTTCAATTCTTCACTTAGTGATTTAATTAAATCAATAATAATTCTTGTGTCAACTCCAGAATAATAAAATCCAATCCAAATTTCTAAAACGTAGCCATGAAATTTGTGTTTCTTAAAAAAAAAAAAAATAAAAAGTATTATTATCATGAAAATATTTTTGAATTAATTTTTTTCCATCTTACCTTGGCTGTTTCAACAAGTGCTTGTACCAATTGAGCTCTTCTTGCTTCATTTTTATGGAGATTAATTATTTCTTTGGGTTTCCAGTTTTCAAATAACAAACGAGGCAATACTAAAAAAAAAAACATTAACCAATAATTATTGTTATAATAAAAAAAAACATTAGCTTAATTTACCTTTCAGTTGATGAATTGCATCGTTAGCTGTGCGAATGTCTTTGAGCCATTTTTCTTGTACATCATGTGTTGCAATTTTAAATTCTTTGATACTTCCATTTGGCAGTGTTAGCCACGTTGGTGATACTGATGTTAATTTACCATGAAATGTTTTAGCCACTTCTAGACCTCCACTGTTCCACTAAAAAGTATTTCTCAATCGTTTCATTCCAACAATTTTATTTATTAAAAATATAACAAATATTAATTAAACAACAAACCGGAGTTATGTATCCCAAAACTTCACCATCAAAATTTCTATGATTAGTATCTTGATAATATAAACCAGATTCATGAAGAATATCAATATTTTTTGGATCCTTGACGACTAAATCTCTATCAAAAACACTTTGATCAACTGGTCCTTTCTGTAAATAAAATTAAAAAATTAACATTGTTTATTAATAACAATTAGAATAATTGTAATAACCTGATTTTCTTTTTTTTTTCCTTTTTCTTTTCGTTGTTTGTCTTTTGGTGGTGACAGCGTTGATAACGTCAAACCAACCACTAACAAGACAATAACAATTAAACTCCAATACTTCATGGCTTGATTGAAATATTATATTATTTTTATTAAATTTAAAAAAACTAACAAATTATGTTTTTATTATTTATTCATTTTATCCACTTATTTTTAAATTAACATGTCCACATTTTGTCTGTGTGTCAACCGGCTAATTCTGTTTTTTTTTTTATTTATCCATGTGTTTTGATCAGTTTTGATTTTGACCAGCTGGCAAAATTGTGCGCAGTCAATCCATTGCGCACCACAGGTTCAATGATTTTCTTATTTTCTTTCCATTAGTTTTGTTATACGTGTCACAAAAATATAACGACACATCGTTATAGAATAACAACAATTGCAAAAAAATAGTTTATTCAATAACAAATTATAAAAATAGATTATCAACAATTAAATGTTCAACAACGATATGTAAAAGTTAATTTTGAATCATATATAAAATGTTAAAAAAATATAGTTTAAGTTGTTTGGTTATATTAGTGGTGATATTGATATTTGTCAGTGTTGATGGATTTAGTGGACATCAAAATCCTGATGTATTGTATAAAATAAATTGGCCAGGAAAAATTGACCATAATTTTGATGTATGTATTCTTTTATATTATGTTTATAAAATTGTTTTTAAAAAAATGGAGTAAATAATTTCATGGCAAGTTTGTTGACAATATTTAAAAACAACTTTATTTTTATTTTCAGGAACCACAAGAACATCTTGAATATTATCCAATAACAACAGCTGATAATGAAAAATATATTTGTACAATTCCAGTTGCTAAAGAGGCAGAAAAAAATTCAGCTGAACTTTACACAGGACCAAATCCAATTGATCTTTTAACAAAATTAGTTGAACAAAATTCGTGTTCATACAAAGTATAAAAAAAAATTATTAACATTGTTTAATTATTTGTTGATGTACTTATTTATTAATTTGTATATTTTATTGATATTTAGTTGGAGTCATATTGGACTTATGAAGTATGTCATGGTAGATATGTTAGACAATTTCATGAAGAACGTGAAGGAAAAAAAATAAAAATTCAAGAATATTCATTGGGTACATTTGCAAAAGGTGAACGTGAAAAATTATCAGTATATTATGATGAACTTGCTAAAAATCCAGATAAAAAATTACCAACAAAAAAATTTGATGGTGTTCCAATGCCATATGTTGAAATTAAAATGACAAATGGTACACTTTGTGATTTAAGTAATAAACCAAGAACAATAAAATTACTTTATATTTGTCATCAACATGGTAAAAATGAAATATTATCATTTGAAGAAACATCAAGCTGTGAATATGAAGCAATTATATTTACATCATTAATATGTAGTCATCCAGATTATGGTCCACGTGGTCATGGTGAAGATGAAATTAATTGTATTCCAACTGATAAAACACCTAAAAAACCAAAATCACTTGCTGCACTTGAAGCAGAAAGTATTAAACTTCGCCATCAAAAAGTCATGGTAAAAATTAATCATCAAGTAATTATTTAAATGAATAAATGCAACATTCTATTATGATTTTCTTTGATTATTATTTTTTTATTTTTTTTTTTTTGTAAGCGAATGATTTTTTATATATTTATTTATACACAATGCAAATTATTTATATATTTTTTTTTATTTTATAGCTTATAACTTGCCTCTCAGTTGTATTTACTAGAAGCATGTTTTTTATTTTAATTAATTATTTATTTATTTACGAGTTTTTAAAAAAAGATTCATCACCAGGACAATCACTAGATCAGCAGAAAAAAAATAAATAAAATTCTATTGATTTTTCTTTTTTTTTTACTTAAAAATATTTTTTTTTTTTGTATATTTTATTGTTATTTGTTGAAAACAGGAGGGCAAACCACAGAAACTGTATGCAATCTTCCATGTAGATAAAAACAGCAAGGTCAGAAAATATATTTAGGAAAATAGGAATATTTTTTAAATTTTTTTCATATCATTTCATTAAGTGTGTTTTGCTTTTGTTAATTATTTCGACACTAACTGCATCCTTAAAAAACTTAATTAAAATATAATTGATCATTTGATAAAAATACTAAATATGTTTTTTGATACGAAAATTTTAGGATGGTGAGCCAAGAGTCAGAGTAGAAATTCATTCAGCTGATGAAAAGGATCTTAAGGGAGATGAAAATTTGGGATCGTTACTTGAAAATTCTGGTCAAACAGTAACTGACATAAGTCCTGTTAAAAGTTTTTTGAGTGGAAAACATTGTCTTCATGGGGTAAGTATTATTTATATTTACATATAATCAATTGTTAAATTATTTATTTATATTTTAAGGGTCATGGATGGTGGAAATATGAATTTTGCTATGCTCGTTCAGTTGTACAGTATCATGTTGAAAGAGATGGCTCAAAATTAGTTGTTGATCTTGGTAAATTTGATAAAAAAAAACATATTGAATGGATTGAAGCAAACCCCATTAAAAAACCAAAACAAATACATTTAAGAAAACAACTTTCTCATTTTTATGGTGATGGAAGTTATTGTGAAAAAACTGGTAAATCAAGACAAACTGAGGTAATAATAATCATCAATTAAAATTCATTTCAACTGAAAAAATAGTTTCTAAGTGTATATTTTTTCCATGTAGGTTCGATTGATGTGTGCAGAAAATCAATCAGGTTCTACATCAAGTGTATCACTATCACTTCATGAGCCAAAAACATGTGAATACGTATTGAGTGTTGAATCAGCGTTAATTTGTGATATTCTTGCTCTTGCTGATGACAATGGTCTTATAAATAACGAGCCAACTATTAATTTTGAAATATTAAAAACAGAAACATCATCATCAAAAACGTCAAACAAAGATGAAACCACCGAAGAGAAAAAAATAGAATTATAAATTTTTTGTTTGATAAGTTTTGTAAATTATATATATATAAAAAAAAAAAACATTTTAAATAATATAATATCTATTGTTATTGAATTTTTTTAGACCTTTTTTTTTTGGGACGGGAGTATACTATTATAATGATGAAGAGATCAACCGACATTGAGGCCAATTCCAACATGAAGATTTTCTTGAATATGATTGTATTGACAGCTAAGTAGTAATGATGCACCAGGTACAGGATATAATTTTTTTTCAAAAACACCAGCAACAGTTGTTGTTGTATCAACATATCCTTTAAATATCATATCAGCATGAGGAATATCAAATTGATAATAAATTGTACCAGTTGAATCTTGTTTTTGTAATTTTGTTTGTAATTCAACACCAAGTTGTAACTGTTGACTTGCTTTATGATGATAACATGCATGAATTCCAGCATGTCCAATTGTTGTTGATAATGTCCATATACCAGTTGAATATCTAAATGCTCCAGCAACATGACTTTGTTGTCCACCAATAATATCAGGACTACGTTTTGCTGATACTTCAATTCCCATTGTTAATCTTGGTGTAAATGCTTGAAGATAATAAAATGATATTGTTCCACATTGTTTTAAAAAATCAGGATCATCAATTGATGCTGATAATGTCATATCATCACGTCTATATTCCATTGTTGATTTTGATGTTAAACATTTACCATTAAACATTTGTGTTATATGTTTTATTCTTAAACGACAACCCAATGTATGTATCCATGTTGCAGCTAAATGTCCATCTGGTCTTAATGTACCATTTATTTCTGGATATCTTTCATTTGGTGCTGCTTTTTTATCACCTTGATAACATGCACCAAATGTATAACCAGTTGGTTCAACTGGACTTATTTTTATCATATGACAGGTTGAAAAATTACTACTTAAATTTTTATTAACATTTAATCTTACACCTTCAAAACATCTTGGATATAAATCTTCAACTTTTTTGTGTACTTCACCAAGTGTTCCTGGATTTCCTGGAGCATAACCATGAGGACATGGTACACATGGTGGATTTTTTTTTCTTCCTGATGCATAAATTATACCCATCATACAATTATACTCTTTTTGTAAATTAAATTAATATTATTATTTTTGTTTTTTTTTTTTTTATTGGTTAATAAATTATCTAAAAAATTAAAAATTTATAAATAATTATTATATAGTTAATTTTTTTGAAAAAAATCCGCCATTTATTTACAAGTCGGTATAAAAGATTACAACAATTTTTCACGTCATCTTGCGGATTGAAAAATCATTACAGATAAAAAAAATAAATATAAATAAAAGTGTATGTGTGTGTGTGTATGTGTCGGCTTGTAAATTGTAATAATAATAAATAATAAATAATTCGAGTTGATGACTTGATGAAAACGTCGAGTTGGCAAGAATAAAAAAAAAGATTTTTTATAACCTGACAAACAAAGTACAACAAAAACTTTGTTTATGTGTATATTTATTAATGTAAAAATAATTTATACTTTTAATTTGTAATGTTTTATTAAAAGTTGGTAAATTTATTTTATTAAAAATATGATGGATAAAAAAATGGGTCGGGTTGATGACCTGGTGCAATCAGTTAGTTTGCATAATCCACGTAAACTTTTATTAAATGGTTATGTATTACCATTTTTAACACTTGAAATTGCATGGATATTTAATTGGATATTTGTTTATGGTATTGATGATTATTTTCATGAGGGTCTTGTTGGAATTGGTGCAATTGGAGTATTACAAATATTTTTATGTCTTTGTTGTCAATGGTCTGTTCATGTTTACTGTTTTCTCAATTGCAGCTCAGTAAGTATATTTATTTTGATTATAAATATTAATAAAACAATTACAACAACAAAATTTATCTAATTTTTTTAATAATAATTTTTCTAGGCTAAAGATCCATACAAATCTACAGTTGTCAAAGTTATACCAACACCAAATAATGGAAGTTCTGAGCTAGTAAAATTGCATCAAGCAAAAAATAAAGAACCATGGTTTATATTTCAAAAAACAAAATATTATTGGAGCTCTGAAAAAAATGAATTTTGTGGTTTAAATTTTCCAATAAATAATACAATAAAATATTATTGTGATTGGAGAGGTTATCAAAATGAAAATGATATATTAGATACTGAAGAAAAATATGGAACAAATAAATTGGATATGTTTATACCAGAAGCATGGGAATTATTTAAAGAACGTGCTGTTGCACCATTTTTTGTATTTCAAATTTTTTGTGTATCATTATGGTGTTTTGATGAATATTGGTATTACAGTATATTTACATTAATTATGTTAACAATGTTTGAATATATATTGGTACGTCAACAATTACGTAATATGGCTGAAATTCGTAAAATGGGTAATAAACCATATATGATAAATGTATATAGAAATCGTAGATGGAGAATGATGTTTACTGATCAATTAATACCTGGTGATATTGTATCAATAACAAGATCAATAAATGATCATTTAGTACCTTGTGATATATTATTATTAAAAGGACAATGTGTTGTTGATGAAAGTATGTTAACTGGTGAATCAGTACCACAAATGAAAGAATCAATTGATGATATTGATGATAATAATAATACATTAAATATTGATAGTAAACATAAAATTTATGTATTATATGGTGGTACTAAAGTTGTACAACATACACCACCAAATAAAAATTCAACATTAAATGCAACTGATAAAGGATGTATTGGTTATGTATTACGTACTGGTTTTTCAACATCACAAGGAAAATTATTAAGAACAATATTATTTGGTGTTAAACGTGTTACAGCAAATAATCTTGAAACATTTGGTTTTATATTATTTTTATTAATATTTGCAATTGCTGCTGCATCATATGTATGGATAAATGGTACAGCTGATCCAACAAGAAGTCGTTATAAGCTATTTTTAGAATGTTGTTTAATATTAACATCAGTTATACCACCAGAATTACCAATTGAATTATCACTTGCAATTAATACATCATTACTTGCATTATCAAAACTTGATGTTTATTGTACTGAACCATTTAGAATGCCATTTGCTGGTAGAGTTGATGTATGTTGTTTTGATAAAACAGGTACATTAACAAGTGATAATTTAGTTGTTGAAGGTATTACTGGTATTGATGGTAGTGATTGTATTATTGATGCTGATGAATCATCAATTGAAAGTATACAAGTATTAGCAACATGTCATTCATTGGTACAACTTGATGATGGTATTGTTGGTGATCCATTAGAAAAATCAACATTAAAAGCTGTTAAATGGAATTTAACTAAAAATGATGCTGTTGTACCATTAAAAGGAAAATTACGTGCATTAAAAATTTTACATAGATATCATTTTTCATCATCATTAAAAAGAATGTCTGTTATTGCTGGTTATAATATGCAAAATTCAACTGAAACAAATTATATTGTAACTGTTAAAGGTGCACCAGAAACATTACAAAGTATGTTTATTGATATACCAAAAAATTATGAAAATATTTATTTATCATTTTCAAGAAGAGGTGCAAGAGTATTAGCATTAGGACATAAAAAATTAACAGGACCAATGACATCACAAGATTTACGTTCACTTACAAGAGATCAAGTTGAAAAAGATTTAACATTTGCTGGTTTTGTTATAATAAGTTGTCCATTAAAACTTGATTCAAGTAAAGTTATTAAAGAAATTATTAATGCATCACATATGGTTGTTATGATAACTGGTGATAATCCATTAACAGCATGTCATGTTGGTAAAGAATTATATTTTTCTGATAAATCAACAACACTTATATTAACAAAATATATTGATAATTATCGTTGGGAAAGTGTTGATAAAGAAATTATTATACCATTTGGTTATGATAACATTAAAAAATCAAATGAAATATGGAATACATATGCTCTATGTTTGACTGGTGATGGTATTGATTATTTGAAAGATAATCATACAGATATTTTAATGAAATTATTACCCCATGTTGTTATACATGCACGTTGTGAACCAAAACAAAAAGAATTTATAATAATATCATTACAAGAACTTGGTTATACAACATTAATGTGTGGTGATGGTACAAATGATGTTGGTGCATTAAAACATGCACAAGTTGGTGTTGCAATATTATCAAGTCCACCAGAAAAATTATTATCAAATAAAACTGATAATCCATTAGCAAATAAAAGCCTAACAACCACAGCAACAACAACAACATCATCAACCACATCAATCACAAATAATACATCTAAAAATTTGACAAAACAACAATTAAATAATATTCAATTACAAAAATTATTACAAGAAATTGATGAACAAGAACAAGCAACAATTGTTAAATTAGGTGATGCATCAATTGCAGCACCATTTACAAGTAAATTATCATCAATACAATGTATTTGTCATGTTATTAAACAAGGAAGATGTACACTTGTAACAACATTACAAATGTTTAAAATATTGGCATTAAATGCACTTGTACTTGCATATAGTCAATCAGTTTTATATTGTTCTGGTATTAAATTTAGTGATTCACAAGCAACTGTACAAAGTTTTCTTTTGTCATTTTCATTTTTTTTTATATCAAGATCAAAACCACTAAAGACACTTTCAAAACAGAGACCATTACCAAATATATTTAATTTATATACTATTTTAACTGTTTTACTACAATTTTCAGTACATTTTGTATGTCTTATATATTTGGTCAGAGAAGCAACTATTTATTCACCACCAGAAGAAAAATTGCGAGCTCTTTTAGGAACTTCAAATGTTACAGAAACAGTTGTTAATGATGCTGAAGAAGTTGAAGAAATATTTGAAGCTAATGTTGTCAACAGTGCTGTTTACATTATTTCATTGGCGCTTCAAGTATCAAATTTTGCTGTCAATTATAGGGTATGTTTGTATTATTTTAATATTAATAAATATTTTATATTTACTACATATATAATTATTTTGTTTTTATATTTACAGGGGGTACCTTTTATGGAAGGTTTGACTGAAAATAAACCATTGTTTTACTCACTTGTGGCTAGTTTTGGTCTTATTATAGGCTTGACCTGTAATTTAATACCA
Organism: Aphidius ervi; assembly: GCA_015776835.1. Classification (NCBI taxonomy): domain Eukaryota; kingdom Metazoa; phylum Arthropoda; class Insecta; order Hymenoptera; family Braconidae; genus Aphidius; species Aphidius ervi. The sequence continues at coordinate 38,116 of MKYW01000071.1, forward strand.
CCAATGGCTGAAATGCTTAAAATTGTTGATTTTCCAGATGAATTTCGTAAAATATTAATCATGGTATTGATTGGTAATTTTATGGCAACATTTGCTGTTGATAGATCATGTCGCTGGTTATTTGGTGAAGGTGAATTGAAAAAATTGTGATTTAAAATTGCAAATTAGAAATAATTTAAAAACAAAAAAAGAGAATACTGTCAAACAAATGATAAATAATTAATAGAAAAACAAGAAAAAAAAGTTTTTCTCTCCAATGGGAATAATTTTTAGTTTATGCTCACAATAAAAATTGTATTTTTTTTTTTTTTTTTTTTTTTTCAATCTAGAATTTTCAATAAATTTTAGGAACAATGAATTTAGTTAATTTATAAAAATACAATGATACGTAAATCTATTAAATGTGGCAAATTTTTATATATAAATATCGATTATCATAAGCATAATTTAAAGTCATAACATTCCAATTGTTTGTGAATATTTATTCAACTACGTGTATCCAATATTTTTCCTCACTTTTTCATTATACCATTTCACTGAATCAAAAATTTTGAGCATCTTTTTTTTTTTTATTTATAAATAAAAAAACAAAAAAAAACTAAAGAAATAAAGAAAAACATTAATTGTAAACAGTTAGAATGAAAAAAAAAAAAAAAAGGCTGATTGAAAATTAGATTTAACGTGCAATTAATTGATTGTTTTTTAATTAATAAATGTAATAGAAAAATAATAAATAAAATAAACATTGTAAGTAAATGAAGTTGTGTTATTTAAAAAAAAAAAATATTTTGCATCATTCCAAGTGTGATAATTTTTTTTATTTATATAAATAAATTGTTGCGGTCAATTGATGTGTGTCACCGAATTAAATTTTATTATTTAAAGAGTTAAAAATATTATCAACAATCAACAAGTTATTATGTATTTTTTTTCAACTTATTTACTAAAAATTAAATAATATTTCAGACGTAACACGATTTTATAAATGATAATTTTTTATTGGTTGGCATTTTAACTGGAGAGGGAAAAGTTTCAAGTGGAAACTTTCGCTGTTAAAGAACTGTAAGCAATTCGTCATTACGATATCTTGGTTGACTACAGTTAGCCAATTTCAATTCAGTATCTTGTTTAATATTAAAAACATGCTGTTTATTATTTAAACAAAAAAAAAATAAATAAATAAAGTATTCGCGTAATTAGTGCTACACTTTGAGTTCAAGTTTACACAACACATTATAATCTTATAATAAACATAGACTGATAAAATTTCTTCATAAGGTCAATGACCTGTCATCAGAATTTTAATTTTTAAATTATCTCAAATATCAAGTGCAACATTGTGACTTAAATACAATTTTATTCAACTTGTTTTTACAATGATAAAATAACAAAAAAAAAAAAACTCATTTAAATGTGTCTGTGCAATTATTACCGATGGTTGATTAATGCATGACAGTATATCGAACATTATTATTATTATTTTTATAATGACCAATTCAAACTTAGACTAGTGTGATCAGTGTTTTATATAAGTTTTTTAAATATATTTTAACAATATTTTAACGACTCAAATTTAGCTTAAAAGTCACATTTTTTAGTTTCTATGTAACACCAATATAATATACTATAAATATAAATTAAACTATTTATATAAAAGTAGGTATCCAACTGTCCAAGAAATTCTCTTATACATTCTTTCTTATCGACTTGCAATTTATAACTAATTAGTTTTTAATTAATAATTATAATTTTTTTAAATCATTTACATATTATTTTAATTGTATATTTATCTTGTATAACAATAATTGTATGATTATTTATTTTTTTTTATTTTTTTTATATTCCTTTTATGATTGATGCTCTTGAGCCAATATTTATTATACACTTATGTTAAATTGACCTTGATAAAATCTTGTTTTGGCATTAGCTACAATTGTTGTTTATTTTTAAATAATGTGATTGAATAAAATGAAGTTTTTATTGATGATAATTATTGCTCTAGAAGAACTTGTAGTGTAGGAAATTAAAATACAAGAATTATTATTTAATAATTCATTTTTTTTATTGAGTGTTGGTTGAGACTTTGATATTGTAAATTACAATGTACTGCTTGTTATATCACAGTTAAACGTTTGAGTATTTTTTTCTTTTATAAATTATAAGTTGAAACAGATAATAAATCATGACAGAAATGGATGACAGATGGTTTTTTCATTGGACTGATTGGCTTGTTTTTGGATTGATGCTGAGTTTTTCAGCAATTGTTGGTATTTGGCATTATCAAAAAGCAAAAAAATCAACAACAATTGATTATGCACTTGGTAAATCAGGACTAAGTGTTTTTCCAGTTTCCGCATCATTAATTTCCAGGTGAAGCTATTTATTAATTTCTTAGGTATTGATGTATCATTATTTTAACGAATGATTAATTAAATTTACAGTTTTATTTCGGGAATAACTTTACTTGGAACACCAACAGAAATTTATAATTTTGGCACACAATATTGGATAACAATAATTTCAATTTTATTTGCTGGAATAATTGTTGGAAATGTTTATTTACCGGTATTCATGAAATTGGTAATTAAAAAAAAAAAAACCTATTAATTATTTTAATTAATATAATACTAAATGTAAAATATTATTTAAAATCAATTTATAATAGAAAATTTATTATAGAAACTCAATTCTTGTTATGAATATTTGGAATTACGTTTCAATAGAAGTGTGAGAGTATTGATATCACTGATATTCGTTATTGATGTTGTGAGTACGATAATTATTTATAATGAAAAACAAAAAATTTGTAATTAGTTTGAAAATAATTTAATTTTATCGTAGGTTTTGTATCAATCGATTGTCGTTTACGTTCCATCATTAGCACTTAATCAAGGTATTTTTAAAATTCATTATAAAACTCAAAAGTTTTTTAATCAATTGCAATTGAAAAAAAAAAAAAGATGAAAATAATTTTATATTGAAGTTTAAAAAATCAATTTTTTCTGTTTACTAAATGTGTTTTTTNTTTTTAAATTTCAGTTACGGGAATTAATATACATTTGATTGGAGTTATTGTTTGCTCTGTTTGTGTATTTTACACAGTGATGGTAAGAACTTTTAATTAAAAAAAAAAAATTAAAAATTACTCTGTAGTAATTTTCTATGATAGCATATATATATAAATAAATTTTAAACACAATAAAAAATGCTTAGAAGCCATTGAAATTGTTTATGGAAGAAAAGACTTCTTACAATGTCAATTTTACTTAAAAATATATGTATAACAAGTGCAATATATCTAAACTGATCCCTTTAACATAACCAACACAAACACGTAGAAGCCATTCTTTCTTTTTTCATTTAACAACTGTCCTTGTTTGTCCTATCAACTCAAAAGCAAAGTGATTAATTACTCGTTCATGTAATTATTTGAACAATTTGTTAAACTTTCAAATTAATGAAAATTTACAATGGGTCAGTTGAATCACTTTGATAAATTGTATCAGACTATCCTATTATTTAAAAAGTAAATTAAAAAAAAAAAAGTATATATATATATATATATATATATATATTGAATGTATTTATACAATTTATTTGTTTATTTTTGTCAATGATTATTTGTTAAACTTTTTGATAATGAATAATGATAAATAATGTATTGTTAATTATCAAAGTAATTATTATTAATTTGTTTTATTTTTAGGGAGGTATTAGAGCTGTTGTTTGGGCTGATGCATTTCAAGTTTGTGTTATGACTGCTGCATTTATAACAGTAACAATTTTAGGTACTTATGAAGTTGGTGGTCCAAGTGAAGTATGGAAAAAAGCATTAAATTCAAATAGAATTGAATTTTTTAACTTTGATTTTTCATTATATACAAGACATACTGTTTGGTCAGTATTATTTGGTTCATGTATGTATAGTACAGCATATATTGCTGTCAATCAAACAGTTGTACAGAGATACAGTTCATTGCCCAGAGTTAAAGATTCAAAAATAGCACTTACAATATTTACAATTGGAGTTATGTTTTTTATATCATTGACATGTTGGTGTGGGCTTGTTGTATTAGCATGGTGGTCATCACCAAAATGTGATCCAAGAGCATCAGGTCTTGTAAAAGCTGATGATCAAATGTTGCCTGCTTATGTCATGCAAATTGCTGGTAAATTTTATGGTATACCAGGATTATTTGTTGCTGGTATATTCAGTGCTGCTTTGAGGTAAATTAATTGCTTTTATATATTATAATTAATTTTATATTTTATATATTTTTTTTATTTTTTTATTTAGTACTTTATCAGTTGGATTAAATTCAACTTCTGTTGTTTTGTTGGAAGATTTTGTCAAAGGAACATTTAGACTCAAACCAAATGATCGATCAGCAACAATTTTTGTTAAATTTGTTGTTATTTTATTGGGTCTTGTTGCTCTAGGATTGATGTTTGTTGTTGAACAACTTGGTGGAGTATTAGCTGTGAGTTTATCTACTGTCTGTATTATGCATTGATTAACTTTTTATTTTTTTTTTTTATTGTAGCTGACAAATAGTTTAGCTGCTATTGCTGCCGGTACATCATTTGGTGTATTTTCACTTGGAATGTTAAATCCTTCAGCAAATTCACAGGTATTTTTATTATTTTCTCATTTATTGATTGAGTATTTGATTAATTATTTTTTATATTTACTATTTAGGGAGCATTTATTGGTGCTATAACAGGATTCATTGTTGCTGGATGGTCTAGCCTTGGTTCAAATGCAATGGTCGCAACTGGTGATATTATTCCAAAAAAATTGCCAGTTGATCTTACGAGTATTGGTTGTCCAAGTAATATAAGTCAAAGTTTTCTCAATCAATTTCCAGTTGACCATGAGTGAGTAATACTTTTTAAATTGAAAAAATAAATTTATTTTAATGAAAAAATAATTAAATAATTAAACTTTTATAATCAACAGTGAGAGTAACATTTTTCCACTTTATCGATTATCCTATCATTGGATTTCACCAATGGGCACAATTGTCGTTATCATTGTTGGTAGTTTAGTTAGTTGGATAACAAGATCCTCAACTTCTGGAAATATTGATCGTGATCTACTATCACCTGTGATACACAGGTATGATTGTTATCTTAAATATATTATTAATTTTGATTTAATTCATTTAAAACAAATTAATTTATTTAATTTTACAGGTGGGTGCCAAAAACAACAAATTCATTTGACCAAACAGGTCAACATTATCCTCTAAAAGAAGCACCAAGATCATCAAGGGTAATTAAAATTAATAAATTAATAAATGTCTAAGATAGAAAATTAAATTTTTCTTTTCAATTTACAGAAACCATACGTACCCAGTGCAACATAAAATAAATTAATTTTCGTTGAGTTAATTAATGAAAATAAAAAATTTATTAAATTTTATTTAAATGTTATATAAACATTTCTATAAATTTATGGAGTGTTGAACAAGATTATATATTTGTATATATATTTCTTTCTCACTCACTCTTTTGAAAACTTTTCTATGAGTATAAACTGAGTTTGTTTGGTTTTCAAGCTCACAACAGTCCAACCAGGATATTAAGGAAAAGCAACGACAAACATCCTGAATAATGAAACACACGTTCACATTTACTTACCAATGAAAAATTTTTTACTATATGAATGTATTTTAATTATTAACTGCCTTATTTTCATTTAAAAACCAATTAAATTCGTAATTATATATAAATGATATAGTCAAAAATAATAAAACTTTCAAAAACTTAATTTATCTTTTTTTTTTATTTAAATAATTGATATTTCAAAAATAATAAATATATTTTTGCTAATTTGAGATTTAAAAAATAATTTTTAAAATTCGTAAAAATAAATTAACACTAATATGCATAACTAAGTAGTTGAATAAATATTATTTGTGAGAATAATCCGTTAAACTTTTGCAGATATCTTGGAATAATCTTGACTATATAAATGAATTCTTACAGAATTAATTGGACTCTGTAGTGTTAGCGGCTCAAATGGTGGAAGAACAAAATCCTTGGGTAAACTAAACCAAATGGAAAATCAACTCGGACCTTTAGTTTAATGATAAGTAAACACGCTTGTTATAAACCAAATGATTAAACAATTTCACAATATATTTACTTATTGTTAATAATATTTTTTATTTTAAATTTAATTATAATAATGATAAAAAAATATTTCCATGAAATTTATATTAACAAAAAGTATAATTATTATTTATACATTTATTTCAAAGAAACAGAGTGATTAAACATGATGATTATTTAATTAAATTAAGTATGTTTAAAATTCATAAAATGTTCATTAGGTAATTTTAAAAATTTCAAGAGCACTGGCAATGTCAAGAATTTAATGTCAATTTGTAAAGGAATACTCTGATCAAATACTACATTTGAGTGGATATATATATAGTCACTGTCAACGACAGAAATGAATAAACGGAATAACTAATTTATCAATTCTTTGCTCAGCATCGATTGAAGGAAAGACACTATTTACAAACTCGTGTAAATATACCAGTCCGTTTTCATTTGGTATCATATACATTGACTAGTTTGGTTTATATTTGTACGGAAAATCGCCGTGGGTATTGAGCCAAAATATATTCAACTTTAACAAACAAAACGTTCACGTGTAAATTTTAGTTAAGTATATTTAACTTTAATTCTTTTTAGTCAAGATATAAATATAATATTTTAATGTGTCAATATTTATTAATCTACAAAAATTTTATTGAATTATTAAATTTTTTAATTTGTTTCGTTTTATATTATTTTGTCTAGAGTTGCAGCTTTCTATTTTTTTATAAGGGAGTTAATGAAAATGGCTGCTAATTAATTTCCTTTTGAGTAATTAAACAAGTGTATTTATTAATTTTACAAAAATGTCATGAGATTAACCAATGACTTTTTAAAATAATATAGGTCAGACAAGAGATACGATGATATTGAACAAATTTTTTACCGAACAAACTCTGGTCGAAATATTTCTCCGACTTTTCTCGCGAGAATTTCGAAGAAAAATCGGAAAAAGTCGGAAAGATCGGAGAAAGTCGGAGAAATGTTTCCACCCGGGAAATTTTATGATTTATAACAAATAAATTTTTTCATATAGTTCATTAAGATCACGTATCACCTGTTTTTCTTAATGTGATTCCCACCTATACTAATATTCATTGTGTCATTACATAAATGTGATGCTTTACGTGTTCATTTGGTTTCCCCAAAATGTTAATCAGGAAAAAATANAGGAAAAAATACAAATAGAATTGATGATTGTGTGTTGACATTGACCCCATAAATTTTCAGCTTAAATTTTTAATTTGTATAATTTGATTAGGACTTCAACATGCTTCAATTTTGTTCCGTAAAAATTCTTCTTGATTAAAAGACACGGAAAAGAAATTTCTTCTTTCGAGAAAAATTTCTTCAGTCAATCTAATTCACTTGAAAAAAAAAAATCAAATGCTTGAAAAATGAAATAGTTCTAGAATTAGTTTGACTGAAGAAATTTTTTTTGAATGAAGAAATTTTTCTTGCATAAATAATAGAGCTCTATAACAAGTTTATTCTTCGTTGAAGAAAAAGCAATTGTTATATAAGATTGGAAATTTAACTTACAAGATTAACTATACGACTTAAGCTTATACTTTTAAAAGTTTTTTTTTGAAATGTAATATGATTAATACAGAAAAATATATCTCTAGCAAGAAATCAGAAATATTTGTATAGCATTAATATTTATACATTAAATTAAATCCCGAAACTACCAGGATGATACTGTGTATTCAAGCATAAGAGAAACGTTGATCTAAGTCACCGAAAATCCAAGATAAACACAAATCTATATGACACATAATTTTCCACACATAAACCACAAGAAATTTCAATATAACATCTTGAAAATCCTTAATATCTTTAGACAATATTCTTGACACACATAAATATCAATTCGCACACCCATACACACACATAAATTTTATAAATATATCTTTCTTAGTTCAAAATCTACATATTGACTAAATGAACCACCACGTTTAATACAAATTTGCATTAAAAAATTATTTATATAATTATCATAAAGTTTAAAAACTGTTGGATAAAATTATTTAAAAAATTAATCATAAACTGATGCACCAATGACATCAACAATAAAAATAATAATACATAATGTAAAAAAAAAGTTAATAATAATACGCGTAGAATAATTATTGTTCTGTAGATTACAGATGATACAAAATAGCACAATGGTGATGAAAATTATTCATAATTTTATCATACAAGTATAAAGTTTAATAAAGTCATAGTCACTTGTTGGAAAGTAAAATGAGAATGGGCATTCATCAAGAGAGAAGAGAGAATCATCACCAACTGTAGAGGTAAAACTATGTACCAACGAGAGGAAGGAAAAAGGAGTTATAAATACATCATGAAGACACTCCTTTTCAAGTTGAAGTAAAAGACATTGGTATATACTGGTGGGTTTATCCTAAAATACATTTACTATATACGGTATTTTCATTCTAATAAATTTGCATATATAACCAAAGTCTTAAAAGTCTTTTGATGAAAATATCTTTACAATGTTTCAATGTCGTATATGTTAAATATATTTTTTTTTTTATCTTTTGTTTTGTAAATTTAAAACTAAATAATATAATTATTATTATTTTAAATAATAATAATAACATAAAAATAACTAACAAAAATATTACAAATCAATAATTTGGACAATGACGTTATCAAAGATCGTTTTGCATATTATAAATATTTTGACAGTTGCAATTACAGACAGCATGTCCCACTAGAGTTTTCATATACTAATTAATATAACCAATGACAATACATCTGGGATTGACATTAAAATGAAACTCATGTGTGTTTGGTGGTCGTGGTGGTGTATCATTCATGGAAATATTATAAAGGTTTAAAAAAAAAAAATTATATATAAAAAAATAATATTAAAAAAAATGTATATGAAATGCATACATTGCAATTGGAAGGCAATTTGTCAGGTGACAGACAAGAGATGGGATAAATGGACAATTACACAAATACAATGTTTGACATTATTTCAATGACGCGAAAGACACCTGTGATTGACTGTTAATTGCCTCCGTTTGTTACCCCTTTTCTATCACTTGATAATGATTTATAAATTATATATATATTTTCCAAAGGATACCATCAAATTAATTCAATGTAATCGATTGATGCAAAATTATTTTTCATTTTTTTTTTTTATCTCATTTTAATAACGTATTTATTTTATTTAGTTCATTTTTACGAATGAAATGTTTGTTTATTTTATGTATCTGTTTTATTTTTTTTTTTACAAAATATTTATTTACTCATATTTATATAATATATTTGTTTTAAAAATATATATTTATTTTGTAATATTCTGTTTATTTTTACATGTCAAATTTGATGCATTATTTGTAAAGAGAAAATAATTTTTTAATAGTCTGATATTAATATAAAGAGAAAAAAAAAAAAAAAAATTTTAAATTTTATAAAAAATTTATATTCAAGTTAAATAAAAAATATGAGTATTTCGTATGTAAATTTATGACAGAAAATTTTTTATGCTGACCCATCATGTAGGTATCTTTGTGCCTTAAATTTAACATTGACTTAATTTAATTTAAAACTCACCCTCTTTAATCACCGGCCAATTGCATCACCGCACACAAATTATGTCATTTTGCAGACCTTTTAGGTCGTCATACATATACACATATTATTCGTGGACCAATTATAAGACTGATTATTATTATTACTCAATTCTAAGTAAGCTAACATTTTCTGCAAAGGCTAAATTACTTATTTGAATAATTTATTTTATTTCCATGTGTTTAATATTTTATATATACGAGGCAAGTAGTTATATATGTAGAAAATTCAAGTCACAGAATATTAAAAATTTAATAAATTTATTATTATTTAAAACAAAATAAAAAAATTAAATATTTAAAATTTACGTATCGTAAAATTTTTATTTCAAGCTATTTTATATTTCATTAAATAATTTAACAGACAATTTTATTAGTTTTTAAGATTATATTCAAGTATTTTAAAAATATAATTATATATTTATGATTTTTTAGGAATTTATTATCAAGTATTTAATTAATTATCTAATTAATTAAACTGATAAATTTATAAATTTAAGACTTAAAAATTTGTCGATCAATTAATTTTTTATACAGATAGATAAAATGTTAATTCATTTTGCTTTTACATCATTTATCCCTTTTAAGAGTTATTCTCATTCTTCAATTTTCTATTTTATTACTACTCCACTTAATTTAATCACTGAACTCTTACCGATTTCCACTTTACTTGTTTTCACGCCTTATCCCTTAAGGCTAATTTATTAATTAATTTCTTCGCTTTTTATTCTTCTCTTCAGTCTTCAAGTTGCTCCACTATAACAATTTTTTACCCTTCAATGTTGCTTTGGATCGAGAAAATATCGTCAGGCCTTTTTCAAATCTAAGTAATTAGTAATTACATTAAGTAAAAATTAATGACATGTAGTTGTTGTCAAAAATTTTTTAATATAAAGTTTTTTTCTTTTTTTTTGTATTTAAATTATTATATTTTTATTTCAACTTTATAAAAAAAAAAGTTATGTATTGTACAAATCAATAATACCATTTTGATCAAATAGAAAATTTTATTTTCAATTTGAAATATAAATTTAAATCTTTGGCGATGAAAACTTTTTTTTTTTTTTCTATTAAATGAAAAATCAAATATTATTTATTGTGGTGTATATGGTTGGTTAGAGTTAATACTGAGGTGAAAGAACGTTAAAAAAAAATAATAAAATGATGGATAAAAATAGTCTATTATATTCGTTTCTTGAGAACATATACAAACGTTAGAGCACGAACGATTTGTTCAAACGGACAGACGTGACAGACATAATTCTCTTGGTAAGAAGTACTTAGTGATACACACTATTGAGACTCACCGGGACACCTGTCGATTCTCACGATTATGTCATTTTTTTTATTTTTTTATTTGAGCCAATTTTAATCGTTATTGATTTATATCAATAAATTTTTAAAATAACTATTAAGTTAAAAATACTTTTAACAATACTATTTCAGTTGATTATTATTTTTTTTTTTCTTTTTTAAATATAAAAAAATTGATTTTATCTGAAATTTTTTATCCATCAGTATATAGATAGAATTATTAATTTGTTAAATATATAATTCCAACTGTATAGTACATGATGCAGAAAATATAATTCATAAAATATTCTATTAATAAATATGTCGATAAGCAGCTTTACTAAAGTACGAAATAACGAAAAAAAAAAAATTACATTAATTACTCTAAAACACTTTTAAAATAGTGCGATTATCTATAAATTTGACAGGATAAAAGTTTTTTTTTTTTTATAATATTTATAACAAGTTTTTAAAAGGATTATTTAAACTAAAAAAAAAAAATATTATTCGAAAAAGATTAACAGATGGGTTACGTTGTTAAATATTCTTTGTAATTTAAAAATGAAAAAAAAAATATGTATATCTAATAGAATAATGTAAATATTAAAATTAAATAATAATTTAAAAATTGTGGGTGGGTACTTTTCTCTTTTTTACATTATCATACGAGTAAATTAAGAAAACCTTCTGAGTCAATTACAGTAATTGCACGATTGCATTATGTATTCGACCCTTGCATTTAATTTATAAATTTTTTTTTTTTTTTTACCTCACTTTATATATACTGTAATTTTATTTTATACTGTAAAATAAAATTTTACCTCTTCTATTTAATCAAATGAAAATAAATTTTTTATATCATATTTTTATGTTTTTTTTTATACTGTATATATATTTTACGTTTATTTATTTTTTGTTGTACGAGTATCGTTGACGAGTTGATAATAATTGAGTGTGTCGAAATCTCGTCTCATTGAAGCGTTATACCAATCGCCAATCGACGCTTTGCATACTAATGATTTGGTTGAATCGTGCGAATTGAAATCGTCAAAACCAATTCAACCACACGTATATATATTTCAACAACATATAATGATCAAATAAAATTAATATAAAAAAATTTTTTTTTGTTTGATGAGTCGATATTCAATATTCTGAGTGTAGATATTGATAATTTAATAAATAAAAAATAACAGTATAAAAATTTCAAACAGAAAAAAATATTTAAAAAAAAATTAATAAAAAAGGCTATTTTTTTTTTTAATTATCAATATATTCATAATTTTTTTTCAGTAAATTATTTTGTGTGTGTAAAGAATATAATTAATTATTTTTTTTGGCTATTAAACTTTTGATATATTATTGAATGTTAGTTTAAATAATATAATTTATTCTTCTTTAAATATTAAGATCACATATAAATATTATTATTTATTTAAATTTTTAATAAATAAAAAAATAACAGTATAAAAATTTCAAACAGAAAAAAAAGAATTTAAAAAAAATCAACAAAAAAGGATATTTTTTTTTAATTATCAATTTATTTATAATTTTTGTAAAAACCAAAAATAAATGTTTTTTTTCAATGATTATTTTTTTATTTTTAATTGAGAAAAATTAAAACTGACAAAAATTGATTGAGCCTGATTAATTCAACGATAATAAAAATTTTAAGTAAAGAGATATATAAAAAATTAATTTACACCAGGTCGAGTAGATATATATACTAATGAAAACCTAGTTTGAAGAAAGAAAATTAAAATTTATACAAAAACATTTTTAACGACATGATTCAAAACGTTTGTTGAAAATAATTTTACCTAAAGAGTGAAAATATTGTTTAGATACGAGTTTTTGAGAGACGTATGCTATTACTTTTATTTTCGGGTTCGTGAACTTGGCGTCATTGTTACTTTACAGTTTATTTTATACAGTTTATTGTATACCTGTATTAATAAATACATCTATATGCAACGTTAGAAGTCCATGGACAATTTAATTCGACGCTTCAAGTCCCATCTCCAGTTTTCCATTGCATATAAAACACGAGTACTGAAGAATTTAAAAAAAAAAAAAATAATACACACAAATACCCAGGCAAACCGTGTATAGAGTAGTCAAGTTTTTATTTTTTAAAAGTGAATTGCAGTTAAATTCTTTCAAAGTGAATTGTTCGTGAAATAATCAAGTACTGGTGAAAAATAAAAAATAAAAAATTATAACATGTATATAGGAAAATTAAGAAAATTTAATATTGTTGATGGAGCTTGTATCACCAGCTTGCTTTTTATTTTGCCAAAGTTTACTTTTTCTTGAACGGAAAAAAATTAATATAATTATCAAAGAAAATTTTGAGACTCAAATTTTGGTATTAAAAGCAAAAAAAAAAACAATTTAATTTATTTTTTTGATATATTTTTTCTAGACAGGGTTTGAATTGAATTGTTCTTTTTTTTNATAAAACAAAAAAAAAAAAAAAAACAGCTAGCCAACAGACAGAAATAAAAGATATAAATTTCTTTTAGTTTCGCGAGCTGTCTATTAACTAAACATACCCACGTCTCGGTAACGTCGTTTCAAGCCGAGAAAACCCAGTAAAAATATTTCTCTAATATTAACCTATACAGACACATACACATTATAAATCTATAGAAATGGTTTTCAAAGTGAACGATAACTTCATTCGTAATTCATGACTGACGTACCCCTTAACGTCAAAAATTCGAAATATTCGTCTGTCAAACGTCCCGTCAACTTTTCCAACTGTCTGACCATATAGCAATATTTTTTTTTTTTTCAATATTTCTATATAGAAATTTCTTTTCACTAAAATATCAAAATTTATCAACAAATATTTTACTAAAAATAAAATAATATTTAAAACAATAGTAATAATTTTGAGTTTTTATTTTTTTTTACTTCAAAATATATAATATGATTAAGAAGTTGACAGGATATCAGTTTTTTACACTGTGCCCAACAGGCTAACGTTATTAGATATGGAGCATTTTCGAATTCTCCAACTCGGGAGAAGGAAAAAACTCAGCTGCACACTGATGACGCTTCAATTTAAAAAATAATACACAAGTAATATATTGATTACACTTATCCCTTTATAATATCGTACTTTTTGACCATAAATTGATATTCTAGGATGAGTATATAATATTACTTGTTAGATTTACATTAAACTATATTATAAAAATTGGACGAAATCGTTATTGGCACCGATACGGAGAAATTTACGGGAAATTCACGGGGACATTCACGGGTTTCACACACAATGTAATCAGTCCTACACACACAATGGTGGTTATGTTTACCGTAAGTTTTCTCGTGACCTGTATAAATGTCCCCGTAAATACCTCCGTATTAGGTGCCGATAGCGTTACAAAATAGTATAATTCGTTACAAGTGCCCAGGCAGATAGTACGGCATACATACGGCCATAGCACGGTGGCTCAATTCAGTATCGCACTTGATCACGCTGGCGGAAAAATAATTAGAAAAATTTTGTAATATAATATTAAATACTATACAAAAAAAATCTAATTTGAAACACAATCAATTTTTTTTTATCAAAAACGTATTATTTATTTTAATAATAAAAAAAAAAATTACTTGATAATTTAATATTAAGTGGAAGAAAAAAAAAACGAATTTATTTAATAATTATAATAATAATAAAGAAAAAAAAATATGCTTTAATTATAATTTCTTGTAATATCAGTGTATAAGTTAAACTTTTTTCACAAAAACGTTCTTGATTTTTATGATCAATAATATCATCAATTGATATTGCTAATACCAAACATTGGCACCTTGCACCTGGATCAGATCCAATGTATGTAACATCATCATTAATTTTGGTATTCTGATATTTGTATTTTATTTTTTTTAATTTCTTTTTGACATGTTAAAAAGCAGATGTACCATTTATTGATATAATAAATGCAAATTTTTTTTCAATGAGTTTTCTGGATTTATATCAAAATATAGTTGCCACAATTATTTTCAGATATTTTATTTACTTCTACTTGTGTTTCATCTTCCAAATAATGAATTATTTCTCTTAATGGTAAGGTTGATATCTGTAGGTGTTTGGGGCCATAGTTGTAGAGTTGGTATTAAAAAATTTCTATATGATAAAACGACATTTAATTAATTTTAATAAAAAATAAAATTTCAGAGAAAAATCGGAGTAGAGCAAAAGGTTATTTATTCTGATTATCTCCGAAAGGTTGAAGAATTCGGAGGAAATCAGAGTAATGCGAAAAAAACAGAAAAATATCGGAGAAATATCGGAGGATATATTTCGCCAGTGACAACAAATATTTTCAAGCCATTCCATGACATTTCAAGTCATTCCATGTTTCTAAGCGAAATTTTGTTGTCATTGCATAATTATCAGGTTTATTTATTATAAATTTTTCTAAATTCACGCACCTCGAGCTGCGCAGGTATGTTTGATTTCCTTTACAATTTTTGCCTTATTGGTTGTTAAATGTTTAAAAATATTATTAACTAATCTATTAGTTTAAATTAATCATATTATTGAACAAAGAAAGTCTTTTTTTTTGTTGGTAATAGTCAAAGTTCTCAAAGTGATAATTTGAAGGTTAGTTGTAAATTGAACAGTCTTAAATAATTTATTGTTGTTGCTGTTGTTGGTCAATTTGAGTGATCAAGATGAGCAAATGTTACCTATGTAAAATCTCAATTAAAGAGGAGGACTTGGTACTATGTAAATGTGGGAGTAAGTTTCACAAAAAATCATGTGCGGTTCAAGCCTGTGGTAAAGCTGATGGGATTATGGACGCATGCTGTGGTACCAGCCCTGTCGAAAATAATATGGCGGATTATGTCATAATATGCCATAATATGCCATAAAATGACAGGAAAATTATGGCATATTATGGCATAATATGACATAATTTGACATCTTCTGTCATTATTACTTTTCAGAATTTGTCGGAAAATGCCGGAATTTCTAAGGTTATTTGGACTTCCGACAAATTCCGACAAATTCTGACAAGATTTTTTTTTGGGGATTATGCCATATTATGTCATATTATGACATATTATGACAAAATCAGCCATTTTTTAAGGTCAATTTATGGCATTTTATGTCATAATATGACATCATTTACCAACTTTTTATGGCATTCTATGGCATATTATGCCATAATATGACATAATCCACCAACTTTTTATAGCAATTTATGGCACATTATGTCATAATATGGCATAATCCGCCGCAACTTTTTATGGCATTTTATGGCATCTGGCGAATTTCTGATATTTATTAAACATAACTATTTACGTATTTTTCATTTTTACTTCTTTCAAACAATTACGGGAAACATTGATTATTTAAATTTTTGTATTATTATATCGTCATATTTTTTTGGATATGAATATGATGGATCCATATCGTATATATAAGAACTAGTTGTGAGATGACCACATGCGAGAAACTTTAAAAAGCAATGTACAAGAAGAAATGTAAAAAAAATAGTATCACTCAAAAAATTTCTTGCGTAATAATTTAATAACAAAGTTACATAATTAAAACAACGAAGTGACCGAGAAGAAAATATTATTTACTAAAAAAACTATTATCAAAATGATTTTGCCATTACAGAATTTTTAGATATTCTGACAGAATTTTTAGATATTCTGACATATTCTCACATGATTTTTGGATGCCATAATATGCCATTTTCTGGCAAATGAATTTTGTCGGAATATGTCAGAATATGCCATATTCTGACATATTCTTACATGATTTTTGGATGCCAGAATATGCCATTTTCTGGCATATTCTTACATGATTTTTGGATGCCAGAATATGCCATTTTCTGGCAAATGAATTTTTGTCGGAATATGGCATATTTTGTCATATTATGTCAGATTATGTCATATTATACCATATTATGACATAATCCGCCAAATTATTTTCACCAGGGAGTCGTGGTATTAGAAACCAAGCTGGATCATTATCGTCATCATCATCTCAGCAAGGTATTACTCAGGCAGGTCCTGATGGATCTTCTGATAATGATGAGTATAAAACGCCAGTTAAAGATCGTCCATCTGCTACAATTGATTTACAAGTACTTGAGAAAGTAATTTTGCAAGCACTTGGCAAAAGTCAAGACATCAAAGATATCAAGGAATCAATTAGTAGTCTTAGCAAATCAATATCAAAGTTAAAAATTGATGTTAAAAGTAATGAGACCAGAATCACTAACATTGAACGTGAAGTTGGCAGAATTGATGCATCACTCCAAGACATTGCTGAAAATCGACTAGAGGCTGGTGTGTTTAATAAAGATGAGGTTAAGAATGATATTATGGACAATTGTTCAACCGAGGTGCTGGGTCAGCAGCAGAAAAAGAGTAATATAATAATTCATGGATTGAAGGAGACTGAAGGATTAGTTGGAGGTTATAAACGTGTCCCAATGAAACATTTTAATGGTGAATCTAAATTACAAGGTGAGATGGCTAATGTCGTCAGTGTTGAAGACTTGGATTTTATGAAGAAAATTATTAACCTGTCTCTGAAGAATAATTTCAGTGCTGGTAATGATTCAATTTGTTACTCTTATGTGAGACTTGGTGTACGTGGCCAACATTTGGTTAAACCAAGGCCATTGTTGATACATTTTAATGATGTTACAATTGTTAAACCTATATTCCAAGCAATGAAGAAAGTTTTACTGTCACAAAAAATCATGCTGAATACCACAAATGTCTCAGTAGCTCCAGACCGTACATTGTATCAAAGAAAGCAATATGCTTTAATGAAAAGTAAACTCGTCGAGAGACAAAGACTGGGAGAGAAGGACCTGTTTATTCGAGAAAAAAACGGAAGATTTGTCATTGCTGTGAATGACAGACGGTTGGATCAAGTGGTTATTTAAATCTCGATAATAAGTATGCTTTATCTTCAGATGGTGCCAATGATATACTTGGTTCAGATAGAGAAGCTAGATCTGTACCACTTGGCTCCATGGCTGAGTTCATTGACATAAATATGATTAATAATCATTAAATGTAGAAGTTGTATCAAGATAATCTTTGTTTATTTCATGATAATTTGTTCGCTACCAAATATTATGTTAATTATAAATTATACTGTGATTTAGGGACATACTGTTAATGAATGTATTAAAAATCAAAGATATTAGAATTAAGTCACAGTATATAGAGAACATTATCATATTATTATTATTTTGCTATTATTATTACCTTGATATTATTATTTTTATTATTATGTTATTATTATCTTGCTATTATTATTAACAATTATTGAACCAAAAATGTATAAGAAATGTAAATGATATCGTGAAAGGCCCTGTCATTTGCGAATGACAGGGCCATGGCTTTGCCAACTGGGTTACTTAATAAAATTCTAATTCTAATTCTAATTCTAAATTATTACTTTCCTAATTATTTTTTTTTTTTCAATTGGTTTAATAATTTCAGCTTTCCCTGGTAGAAATAATCTCTCCGGATTTTCTCCGGATTTCTCCGGATTTTCTCCGGGTATCTCCGGATTTTTCCGGATTTTCTCCGGATATCTCCGGATTTTTCCGGCTATCTCCAGATTTTTCCGGATCTCTCCGGATTTTTCTGGACTTACTCCGGATTTCTCCGGATTTTCTACGTAATTGAGACTTCCGGAGATATTTACGGAGTAATCTCCAGACTATTTCCATAATATCTCCGGATTTTTTCCGGAATTTTCGCTTAAAAAAACAAACACAAAAAAATAAAAAAATCAACGAAAAAAACTAGAAATAAGAGTTTAAAATCCCAAAAATAAGTACCTTTTTTTTTAATGTCTATGAAATTTAAATCATCTGAACCATGAAATATATCCATTATATTATTCAATTCTGTTGGTCGAATTTTTTACTTTGATTTATCATCATATACAAGACATACTGTTTGGTCAGTATCATTTGGCTCATGTATGTATAGTACAGCATATATTGCTGTCAATCAAACAGTTGTACAGAGATACAGTTCATTGCCCAGAGTTAAAGATTCAAAAATAGCACTTACAATATTTACAATTGGAGTTATGTTTTTTATATCATTGACATGTTGGTGTGGGCTTGTTGTATTAGCATGGTGGTCATCACCAAAATGTGATCCAAGAGCATCAGGTCTTGTAAAAGCTGATGATCAAATGTTGCCTGCTTATGTCATGCAAATTGCTGGTAAATTTTATAGTATACGAGGATTGAAAGGCCAAGTTGCATATCTTGTATGGCATGCCGGTATGTGTTATGCGGCCACCAAAAATTTAGCCCCAAGGCGTTTGTTTGTATCACGCGGTCTGTACTTAGCTCGAAATGAATCAAGTGCCTGGGCATCTAGAGTCAGGCAGGTGCTTATTACTTACTTGATAACTCGGTTTCCCTTCTCTTCCTCTTATCCTCATGAATATATTCTCTCACTGCAATATCTCACCCGCCCTATCATATATATCCTATATCTGGTTGGAAACCTCCCTTGCCCTTAGGGTCTCTTGAATTCTTCTGTTTTTTTTTTTTTCATTTTATATTACTATAATTTTTTAAAACGTATGAAACGATTGTGTTATTGACATTAGAAAAATTAAATAAGTTATGATTTATAATTTTTATAATTTTCCATAAAAAATATAAATAAATAGTTTTTTTTTTTCGGTCATCAAACTTTAAATATATTATTGAATATAAGTTTAAATAATATATTTTATTTTTATTTAAATATAAAGATCACAAATGAATATTATTGTTTGTTTAAATTTTGAAATTGTATAGTAAATTCTAGTTGGCAGATTTTCGGCCTAGAGGGTTTCTCGGAAACGATGAGTATATAGATAGAGAATGTTAAAAGTACTTTTTGCCTCCCTCATCTCTAATGGCTTCTACAGAAACGCCTTCAGGCAGCTATTGTCTCGGTTTATGCTCTTCTTCGGTCATAACAAACTCCATACATTGTTCAATACGTGAAAATTCATCTTTCGGACAACGAAGGTCTGTGAACCTGGCCCCCCAAGTTTGAATAAATAATCTAAAATTTTTTCTGAATTCGTTTATGTAATAGTAGCTGATGGAATGGAATTTTTTTAAAATAGTGAAGTTATTTTTAACACGTTAATGTGAAGCAAATGATGGCCGACATTAATTTCTATCGTTAAACAAAATTTGTTGTGCTACAACAAATTTTATTGTATCGTTGAACAAATTTTATTTAGCTGCACAACAATTTTTACCATCCAATAATATTTGTTGTGTTGCTTAATAATATTTGTTCGGCTGCTCAATAAATATTGTCCAGTTTCAAGGCAAATATTACCGTGCTGCACAACAATTTGATTTTCGGGTGTTATCGGTAAGACTCGGTCTTGTTCGTGTGCCTCGGTATATCTACATGGCATTGTGTGGAATTTTCTAAGTCAGTCTAAGTTGAGATCAGCTTTGGTGTGACTGACGTTTTGAAAATAAATTAATTAATCCCAAGATGTCAAGTTTTAATAACATTTTAATCATTGAATTATAAACTAAAATATTTGTGAGCAACTAGATAAATAACCAAACTTGATATTTAACAAATCACATCAACAATAAAGTATGAAATTATATGAAAATGACAAACATAACCTGCATCTGTCATTTTAATGCAGAGATTTTTTATTTTAATCTTTAATAATTATGAATATGAAAAATAAATCAAAGCATTAATTTGAATTAATTTGTTCCTTAATTGTTTTCCTTCTTCTTTTTAATTATCATAATGAAAATTTATTTCGTAATTTTGAAAAAAAAAAAATTTAATATGGTTTTAGAATTTTTGTTATGTGGAATAATAAAAATTATTAAACTAAATACAAAAATTGTTGTATGTTCAACAGTTTTTGTTTGGAGCATAACAAATTTTGTTGTATGTCTATTAATTTTTGTTTGGAGCATGACAAATTTTGTTAAACAGCACTGTAATTATTACTCTGCCAGATGAACAAAAACTGTACTACCGGCAGAACTAATATTATAGAGTTTCAACTTCGCCTCTACTTTGTTGTGCGGCACGACAATTTTTGTCCTGTTTTCTCAACAATATTTGTCGTTTTTTTTTCTCCGTGTGTAAAAATAATTTAATTATATTTTTTTAATTTTAAAGACTGTAGTTACATGTTCAATGTTAAATATATTTATGTTTTACACAGTATCATCAAAATTCTCTTGACTCTATTTTTTTTAAATAACATTTAAATATGTAATTGTTGAATATATATGAATAATCAATAGTTCTATTATGTGAGTTTTAACACGATTGTAACAATATAATAGCTTGTTATTGTAGTTTTCTTTTCTGTGAAAATTGCCAAAGGCTCTTTTATATATAAGCATATAGATTTTGATCTCAACGATATTTGCGGGACATTAGTAACATCAAATGTACTTTGTGTGGGGTTGTTTAAGTACCGATACGTGTCTTTTACGATATCCTTAGCTACATCGTATCTATCGTTGAATTTACATTATTATATAAAATTTTTTTATTATTATACCTCTCGTATATAGTATTTCACAAAGTTTAAACATAAAATCTCAAATACAATTAAAAAAATAAAAAAGTTATTGAAATTATTTTTGATAAAATATTTATAATCCCTGGTATATACTTGCTAGATTATTATTATTATAATAATTTTATTTTTTTTTTATATCAAATAAAATTTATATAATATACTATCGTGATAAACCTAAAATTTCTATATATAATTTGTGATAAAACATTTGAGAATCTCAGCACATATTTTCATACATTAAAATGTTAAAATTCCACTTGAAATGGTACGAGTGTCTATTCGACTTTTATTCATTACAAAATTCTAGATCCATTCGGAGGGAAAAAGGTTTTGTTGAGGAAAAGTGTATAAGGTATTAAGCGCTCAACGCAAAAGTCTCTCTTTTCTCAGTTTATCCCGTGTAAACTAAGCCAGTATTCGTTATATATATATATGTACACACACATATTCTCATTTTTGCTTTTCTTTCTACGAAAAGATGAACAATAGGATATTTTACCTCGCGAGATTTTAGTAGCGAATTAAAGAGGAAAAAAAAAATTGTAGGGTAAAACACAAGTACGACCATTTTCCTAAATATATACCAATGCCAACTACTACACATATTATGGCTATTCTTTCATTATCACCCTTATTTTCACTTTTCTCTTAGTAATGATAATACCCTGCTTTTCAAAATGAGCTCAATTTCTTTGTCTTTTTTGTATAATTTTTTTTCTCCATTTACGTTCATTGTCATGATGATAATATGAAAAAAAAAAATCATATGTTGAAAATTTTGGTCAATTGAATTATTTAATTTTTGAATAATTTATATTTTTAATTTTTTATCAGTTAATATTATTATTATTATTAAATGTTTATGATGAAATTTAATTTTTTTAAATTAATATATACAGTTATCGATTTTATATTCAATAGCAGTGTCCAAATTCAATTTTTTAAAAGTAATTTTATCATAAATTTGAGAAAATCTTCAAGCTGAGAGTTGGACCTTTCTTTGATTAAAAAATGAACAATTTTTGGAATAAAAAAAGCCTACATTAGCCTCCATTAATTTTTTAGCAATTAGGTATTTTTTTTAATGATTTTTTTAATCCTTTAAACAGTAAAAATTGTGTACAGTAGATGATACAACCCTTTTCATTTTTATTTCGAAATTTTTCGATAGATAAGTCTCGGTGTTATTAATAAATATTATATTTATATTTTATATAAAAATATATATATATTTCACAAGTGCAAAGCACTCAAAAAAAAAAAAAAAAAAAAAAATTTTGATCAATAAGTTAATATTTCAATGGCTCTCTTGTATTTTAAACATACATAATATCTCACCACTTATCATCATTTTTTCATACATTCTAGATACTCAACCGAGTTAATCCAGTATAAACCCCACTTTCTCTCTCACCCTCTCTCTTTCTCTCCTCTCTCGAATTGTCTATATATACAGTTGCCAGATATTCAAATGAAAAAATAAAAATTTCGATGCACTTGGTTGGGTATTATTTTACAAATTCCCAATTCGTTCTTTTCGAGTGTACAAGTTTTATTATTTTATTATTATTATTATTATTTTTATTATTATTATAATTATCGTTTTTTATATTTCTTTTAATAACATCTCTCAACCCTAAATTTTTATTTTTTTATATTTTATTTATTTATTATTTTATATATACATTTAACTTTTTTATTTTATTTTTATATTTATAGTTTGTAAAATATTTTTTTTTTTTTGGTATTTCATACAATTGTCAGTATATATATATTTCAATTTCTTTTGCCAAGTTGATACACAACAAAGTTCTATTATAGGACGTTATACTTATTTTTTATTTTTTTGTATATTTCTTGTTTTGCACGAAAGCACGATGTTTAAAAAATGAAGTTGGTTATTTTGTATCTCGTGGATTTTTTTAAATGCCAAACAAAGTGTGTATTTGTTTTTTTTTTTTTTTTATATATATATCTGTATACATGTATTTCTTTTTCGATGTGGAAACATCTACAATAGTTGTTGAGCTTTATATATCGAAACAAAACGAGTAGGGATTAACCTGAGTATTATTTTTTTTTGCAAAAGTTAAGTTGGGGTTAAGAGAAAAATAATAACAATAAGTAAAAAGGACAATGTCATATTATTGTTAAAATGCAAATATGAGATATTTTTTCATATCTATATGATAGCGAAAAAAAAGTCGCATGTTTAACAAAAGTTTGATTTATAAATATTAAAATATTATTATTATGAAATTTCATTCAATAATTTGAAAATATTCCAATAAAATAAACAAAAAATAATATTAATTATTACAATATAACATATTTTTTTTCTGAAAAATAAGTTGAATAAAGGGAAAAAAAAATTTTTTTTTTTGCTCATGGCTTTGTTTTGATTTTTATTTTATTTTTATATGTACTTGAGGAATGTAAAGCTACAATTTATATTTTACGAAACATTGGGCTTTACTAGGGAGGGATATATAAACTGCCCGAGGGAGAAATGATGAGTCTGACCCCGAGATTTAATGATAGTTCTTGTACACCCGGCGCCTCACTGTTAAAAACACTCGAATTTTTTTTTTTTTTAAATTGTATGTTTGTCAAAAAAAATAATTCAAAATAAAAATATACAAATATTTTTAAAAAAATAACATTACATTACTGCTATTATTATTCTTGAAACAAAAAAAAAAAAACCAATGTAATTTTTATTCAATTGTGAATATAAATATTAGCCGGACAAAGAATAGAATAATTTTTATATAAAAAAAAATTTATACAAATGATAAATGAAGGCTTGAAGCATGGTTCGAATTCAAAAGCCATGAACATAGATAATAAAAAAGTATCATAATTTATTCTGTTTGTAAATGGACGAAAAGTATATAAAAAAAAAAAACGGATGTAATTGTCCGGTGAATTGTTTTGTTTCAATTCTTATGTAAATCTTGACCGAGGTCTCTATGCCCATTAAATTCACCTGGAAATATTAGCTCACACCCGCAATTACCGGCAAAAAAAAAGATTTAAATCTACTATATTCTGTAATAACTGGTATATTTTCAAACAATAGAAAAAAAAAAAAAAATACAAAAATGAAATAATAATAGTAGGGTAATAAAAAAAAAAATAAAGTGCGAAATCATTGTTAATAAATAATGCAAAAAAAGAAGGAAAAAATAGTGATTTATCGGTTTGTTGGGAGGATAATAAGTGAGAGGGTATATTTTGACGTTTTGGGGATGTATTATAATTGTGAATTTATATATAGTTGACTTGAGGTCACTTACCTGAGAGCGTGTGTCACAGAGAAACAAATGACTTTGCTTTTGTGTTGTAAAAAAAACAGCTAAAACGATTTTACTCTTGAAGCAAATACACGTCGCGTGCCTCGACTCATTCGTTTTTCTCTCCAGTTTGATTATTATGTCGACATTTTACGTGTTTGTATAAAAACATATATGTTTTTAAATACATTGTGTATTTTAAATACATTGTGTCAAATACATATATGTATATGTAAATAATTTACAAACATTTGCTCTATTTATTTTATTGATTTTGAAAGGTGTTTAACATTGTTATTTAGACATGAAGAGTTTTGTTACATTAGAGATATCCTGATAACTGTTTTAATGTGGTTTGATATAATACAATAAATATTTTGTCCTTTTGTATACTTTGGTTTTATCTAAAATCTGTTTAACTCGGTTGTTTATTTATGTATTGAGTTCGATGACCATTGTTATCTCATCTGAATTTATTTTAACCCTTCTCACGATCTTATCAAGTTTTAATCTCTAATACACTGTGCTCAATTATCATTTACATTAGTTGTACTGTTATCGTTATGATTATTTCCTTATATGTGAGCATAATGGTTTGTTGTTATACGCATTGACTTTATAGAGTATCTCATTTTACTATGTCATATACATTCTCAGTTTTTTATTTTTGAACACTGTGAAAAATTATTTCTGATATTTAGAAATAAACTTCTTGGCAAAATACTTTTTAAAAGAAGAAATAAATTACTTAATAAAAATAATATTTGTTTTGTTAAAAGAAACAAAAAATCTTGAATTAAACAAAATTTGTTTATATCATTCAGATAACGTTTTGTAACAAACGATAGATGGTATGTGTCAAGAAAAAAACTTCTAAACGTCAACCATTGTTAC
>MKYW01000071.1:78345-95441 GCA_015776835.1 Aphidius ervi
TGCTCGTGAAACTGGACATGGTAGTATGATTATTAATAATTTTCATAAGTAAAAAAAAAATTAAAATCTATTTTTAATACATATTCAAGTATTGTTATTTTATTTAGGTTTTTTAAACTCAATATTATCCTGCAAGTTTTTGTTACCATTGAGCAGATTAACTTATTGTGCTTACTTGTTAAATCCAATGATCATAAATGTTATTTACTTGGCTAATGAATCATCTGTTCATATGAATTTTTTACACAATGTAAGTCTTTAAATTATATATTGTGATTTTATTTTTATCTTGAGTTAATTTTTAAATTTATTTTTCAGTTTAGAACGTTTTTGGGAATTTTAATTACATCATTTATTGGATTTTTTGTACTAAAATCTGTTATGTTTAAAATGCCTTATATTTCGATTTTTAAAATTATAACATCTCGATTACAAAAAAAATAAATTTATATTTATCATCATTTGATTTGTAATGTAATAAAATTGTAATAATTATTTTCAAATTGTTCAATAAAATACGTAAAAATTTTTTATTTTAAAAAAGACAAAATTTTTTTGAATGTTTACCATATTTAATTCGGGACATATTTAATGAATTATGGAGTTTAATGAATTATCAGGAATGATTATCAGGTACAGACTAACTGACAATACCAATAAATGGATAACTTAAACAAGACTCCCATTCAAGTGGCTCTGATCTAACTCTTCTACTTCTTCTTGTCTTCTACTTTATTTGGTTCTTAATGATTAACTTCTTCTACTTTATTTGGTTTCCTAAAAATAATACAAACATAAATAAAGCATTTCATTATTTAATTTATTTGTTAATTTAAATAATAATAAAATACCTTTTTTTTACTGTTGTGTTGATGTTGTGATTCACCTTTGTAGCCCACTTTTATTTTATCTTAATATATTTTTTTCAAATAACAACTATAATAAATCTATTTATTTATTTATATTTTTTTTATATTTGTAAAATTAAATAGATCAAGTAAATTATATAAAGGCTAACGTTAAAAATACACGTATGTAAATCGATTTTGATAATGTACTATCTCTGTACTTGTTTCTCCTTCTCCTATCTGTCTCACACAAAAATATATAATTATTATTTTTTTTCTTAGAAAAAAAAAACTAAGTTTTTGAGAGTGTGGCGCAGTGTGGCGCTATAAGGAATCGAGGAAAGAAAAAGTACTGTTATCTAGGGGATTTAATTATCCTTAAAAAACTAGCCCATAAAAAAATAACGGTTTAATTATCATGATTATTATTAGCACGCCATTACATTGTATTTTATTTTTGGCTCTTTTGTTGTGCTTAATTAGATCATCTGCTGAATAAAAATAATCAACAAGTTATTATTTGATAAAAAAAAAAAAATTAAAAACAGTCATGGCACCAATCAGGTAAATTAATTGTCTTTATTATTATTAATTTATTATTTAATAAATGATATATATTTATGGTTTTGTAAATTAATAATTGTCAATATGTAAAAGCAACGTGTTACATGTAATTTTCTATAAAACATTTCACTTTAATAATAAGTACGAGCAAAAAAAAAGTATATTATTTGTATGAAAAATATAATTTATGTTTTTTTTTAAATTTAGTTTCAATCGAGCTGATGCATTCAACTCTGAGTTTTTGCACAGAGTTTTTCAATGGGATCCAGAATGGTTTGATAACCGAAAACAAGTATCAACAAATGAAATTACAATTCCACAAATAATTGGTGATAAATATAAATTATTAGAAACTTCATTGTCATATAAAAACGTTGAAGATTATTATCAAACAATGAAGCCACTGATGATTTATGAATTTTATCATATTATGCTGAGAGATATTGAAGACGAAGATGCTGAATGTAAACGTTCAAATAGACAAAAATATCAACCATTTACTGGTACAATCACTAGTTATTGTAATAAAAATGTTAGAAGTATACCTGGTGAAAAACTCAAAGTAATTATGGTAGAAGGTAGTGTTAATGTCAGTGATATTAAAAGTATACCATGTCGCGGTGATTTGTTACATATTGAATATTTAAATACACCAAAAATATTTGGATTTGTTGACAGTGTTGTCAAACAAAAAGCTGTATTATTTGTCAAGTGTTGTTATACAATAATAACAAAAGATATACCATTTGCTATAAACAATCAATGTAGTATAACAACAGTCAGACCAATTCAACAAAATTTAAGAGTAGTACGAGCACTTGCTGAACTACCAGATTCACCATTATTCTCATCAATAATTGAGCCAAATTTTTCTGGTTACAGTATGTCTAATGCTGACATAAGAACAATATTACCATTGACATTTGAACAAAAATTAAATGACATGCAATTAAAAATTGTTGCTGATGTTGTTAAAACTGTTGATGATCCAGATGCAGATGCAATCTGCATGGAGGTAATATATATATATTTTTTTTTCTTTTTGTAAATAATATCAATTACACAGTTTTTAAATAAATAATATTATTATTTAAGGATTAGTTAATAACTTTTTATCAATGGAAATATTTATACTTGGTAAACTTACCTACTGTGTTTATTTAATTAATCCAATTACTATAAGTATGATTTATCTTGGAGCTGATGTATCATTCCATATGGAATTATTTCTTTTTGTAAGTTGAGATTATGTACTTCTAAACAAATCAATATCATATTAATAATTCCATATATTTTTTTTTTTTAATTTTCAAGGTACCTATTTATTTGGGAATGATCTTCTTGACATATTTTGCTGCATATATATTTTATATTCTATTTGAAATACCTTACATACTTACCTTACAAAATTTTAAATATTTAAATTTAAAAAAATGTACAAATTACTTTAAATTTTATAATCAACAATAATTTTTTTGTAATAAGTTTGCTGATAGTGTTAATGATTGTATTGCTGGTGTCAATGTATTTGTAGAAGAATCAATTGGCTGAAAAATAAAATCATTATGTTTTTTCTGTTTCTAACACGATTTACATATTTTTTTTTTAATTAAATGAAAAATTCTTACCTCTTGTAGATATTCACTTTTAATACTTATCTGCTGATTTTCTTTTTTATTTTTTAGCCCCTCAACTACTTGTTTTTGTTGACCGTTAATAGATCTAGGTATTATTTCATTATTTTTACAAACTTTTTTTCTTGATGCTGGGTATAGTAATATTGCTGGTGGTTTTGTTGATGTCGCTTTTTTTAATGGAGTTATTAACCGAGCACTATCAACTGCTTTTTTTTAAAACACATCATTTTTCTTTGAATTAATAAGTATATAATTTTTAAATATATGTATTTATTTGAGTATTATTTTCAGTTTTAATTTAAGCATTATTTTCAGCATTAATTGAAGCACTTTTTTTAGTATTAATTTATGCAATATTTAAAGCACAAATTTTAGATCAAAATTATTTTAAGCTCTAAAAAAATATATCTTTTTAAAAACTCACGACTCACACAATGATCAGCAGGCCATCTTAACTCCAGAAAAAACAAAATACAATCTCATTTAATTCTATTTTTCAAAAAGTTTTCCCTATGTTTCTATAGCTACTAACAATATCAAATTTACAATCATACGCAAGCTGTAATTAAAAAAATTAATAAATTATTGATGTAATTATATGTAAAATTTTGTCAAAATAATATTTACCTCATCGCCAAGATTGATTAGTGTTATTGGTGAATGTCTATTGTTTACTCAATAGTTTTTCAGTCATCACATTTAAATCAGTTGGAGAAAGATCAAACTGTTCCTTCCCTGGTAGAAATAATCTCTCCGGATTTTCTCCGGATTTCTCCGGATTTTCTCCCGACTTTCTCCGGATTTCTCCGGATTTTCTCCTGACTTTTTCCGGATTTCTCCGGATTTTCTACGCAATTNCCTCTGCTGGCTAACTTTGAACATTATTTATATTTTTTATCAACTAACTAACTTTCTAATAAAATAATATTTAGTGTTCAATAAAATGGCTTATTTTTACCAACTAATTTTATTGTTTAATATATTGTGTATTGATGAAGACAATTACAAAATCATTAATTATAAATGTTGTTATAAAACGAGTGTCTTGTGTGTTAGCCCTTCTCACTTGTATTGAATAACAAATATTTTGTTTTTGGATGTTTTTTCTTTTCTTTTATAGTCAATAACAATCAAAAAGCAATAAGAATTAAGTATGATTGATTCATCAGATATAATTTTTGATGAGGTATATATGTTATTAAATGTCAATCAATTATTTATTGAAATTTATAATTATAAAATAATTATTTAATGAAATATTACTTTCAGGATTTTGGGAGTGATATTGAAGATAAAGAAGAAATTTATTTTTCTCAAATTATTACAAGTGAAAAAGAAATTCCATTAAAGCGTAGAAAACTATCTCCTGAAAAGTCAATATGCACATCATCATCATCATCATCATCTGGAGTATCAGGAAACAAAAATACCATCACAAATAGTAAAGAATTATCAAACAGAAAAAATCGTGTATTAGATATATTTGCATCAAGTGATTCACAGGAATTTGAAATAAACATTAAAAATCACAATGAACATCAACAACAAATTACCAAAAAACAATACCAAACAAGTACACAAAAAAATTATGAAAAAGAATCAACAAAATTAGAGTTGACATCTAAACAAAAGACTTCCAATAAAATGAAAAATATCAAAGTATTTTTAAATAACCAACATGATATTAATAAATCAATTACACCTCGTAAAAATTATATTAATATCAAGAAAAATTTAGAATTTAAATCATCAGTTAATCAAAATAACATTGCCAAATCACCACCACAAGAATTGCAAGCAATGAAAAGACGATTTCCAGGACCAGCAGGTTTATTACCAGATACACTTAATGATTCAACAAAAAATTTAAATTATCTTCATATTCGTGATGCAAATAAGTTAACATTAAATGAAAGTAGATCAAAAGATTTTTGTACTCAAGATACAAAAGAATTATTTTCACATGGTGCTTGGCAAATAATGATGAATGATTTACCAAAAAATTTATTACAAAATCTGTTATAGTACAAGGTTTTTCGACTACTCGTATCTTATTATTCCGTTCAAAAGTTTTCTACTTCGGATTCATTATATTCCAGTTTTTATCACCTCTGTATTTTTGGAATTCTTTGTATTCTTGATGCTTCTTATGTTTTTTGATGGTGTTTTTCCCTAAAATTTTCGATGGGTACAAATTAGCATTAATTCCCCCGTTTTCTGCGAATGTTTGTTAAATAATGTTTTTGATTTGAATTGTGATCCAAAAATTGCGCATGATAGTGAAATTGATGATGTTTATTTAATAATTATTATGATGGAGCTGAAAAACATGGTGCAAATGATAATGATATTGATGATGTTAATAATGATAATGTTGATAAATAATAGTGGTGATTTAATTGATCATAAACGTTATAAGCTATGGTCAATTATGGTAGTATACAACCATTAAAAAAATATATAAAACTAACATATTGAATCTATATGCATTGATCATGAAAAAGTATTAGTAACATTGGGAAAAGATGACGATCAAATGAATGAAATAACAACTGTAGCTAATGAAATTCCAGAAAATCCACTTGAAATTGAAAGTGATGATGAATCAACAACAAATAATTATATTGATTCAATTAAAAAAGAAGTTGATGAATCTTCAGAGGTAGATTGTGATGATTCACAAAAAGACAATGATGATTCAAGTATTAATGAACAAAATGTTGATAACAATAATGAAACAAATGGAAATATTAGTTCAGCAATTAAATTAACAGATAAAATTACTTCTACAACTGGTGATTCAAGAAGTGAAAGAGCAAAAATTATAAATCAATGGGTTTATGCAAAAATTATTGAAAATAAAAAAAATAAAATAACTGATGGACTTATTAAATTTTGGGCAATAGAAATTAATAAAATTTTATCATCAAAATTTTGTCAACATGTTAAATTTGTTCCATCAGCTCATTGGTTGATACAATTTAAAAATGAATATCATATTGTTGGTCGTTCAACTGATTTACGAATTGCCAATCAAAATAATAATATCTTGATGTAAGTTATTGCAAAGATGTTAATGATAATTGTGTAATAGAAATTATAAAACACTGCTTGAATCTTAAGCAATTAAAAATGGTCTCATCGTCAGTAACGACAGATGGAATTATTTCAATTATAAGATTGACAAAATTTCGTACTGGTTGTCCAGTTGTACATATTTATATAGATTCTTTTCCAAATTTTCAACCTGAAAATGATTGGATGCATTCACTTCCTGATGAGCATTTCCCAGGTCCAGCTGGTGGATCTAATCTTGGTCAATTACCTGATAATATGCTCATTAATGGACAAGGAAAATGGCTTGTATGTTTACTTGTTGGCTATGCCTTTTTATTTTTCTTTGAATGACAATAACGTGATGATATTTTTAGGATCCTGCTACTGGTAAATTTACCACAACACCACTCGCTGTTATCAATGTTGAGCCAGGAGTTAGATATCGTTTCCGTATGATTAATACTATTAGCTGGGATTGTCCTATACAATTTTCAATTCAAAATCATAATTTAACAGTTATTGCATCAGATGGAGAAAATGTTAAACCTGTAGTTGTCAACACAATAGCATCTTTTCCAGGTACACATTGATTAAGTATAAAAAAATTGAATCATTAAATTAGCATAAATAACTCGTCTTTTTCTTTTCAAAGCTGAACGTTATGATTTTATTATCAATGCTAATCAGGAACCTGGAAATTATTGGGTTCAAGTACGATTAATTGGCTTTTGTTTCGACCAAGAAATAATACAACTTGGTATACTTCGTTACAAAGGCTCACAATTAACAGAACCAAAACTTGCACGACCAACTTACAATAATCCCATTGCCACTGGAATTGTAATTATTATTAATATATCAAAAACATTATATACATTTGACATGAACCAATTTTAATTTTCTAATAATAAAAAACTATTTTTCTTTTTTAAAAATTTAGATATTGAATAATATCAATGAAGTTTGCGATGGTAGTGATCCTACAGCTGTTTGTATTAAAAATTTAGAATCAGCTGATCCAGTTAATCCACGGATTCTTGCTGAGAAAACAGATGTACAATTTTTTTTGCCATTTAAATTTTATGCTTACAAAAAAAGTGAAATTTATGAACCCGGTACCTATCGTCCATTTCAGGGTAAGTAATATATTTGCCACTTTTTCATATTTTTTGATTATTAAACATTTACCTAATCATTTAATTTCTTTTTTAATAGCTCCAACTGGAGCACCAGACGGAGTCGTTCCGTCAGTTGATGGAATAACAAATCGTCTTGAAACATCACCCTTGTTAACACAATATAATAACATTCCTAAATCTGAAATTTGTGATGGAACAAAAAAGCCAAAGTATTGTGAAAATCAACCAGTTTGTCAATGTACACACATTCTTAAAATAAAATTGAATGCATCTGTTGAAATAATCATATTTGACAACGGTAAGTTCTAATATTATTGTAAAGTTTAATCCTTTCAAATATATTTTTAATCAATTGTTTTATAATAGATAGAACAACGAATTTATCTCATCCTTTCCATCTGCATGGATATGGCTTTCATGTAATGGCTCAAGGCTCACAAGATAAAGTCAAATTAACACCAAAAAATATACATAAAGCATTGCAACTTGATCGACAAAAATACAAACTTGATTCATACACCCGACCTCCAGTAAAAGACACTTTGCCAGTTCCACCAAATGGATACACGATTATTAGATTTATTGCCGACAATCCAGGTTAATATTTTTAAATATTATTTATCAATTAATTAATTATCAATATTATCAGACAAATAGCTTATTTATTCATCATGAAAATTAATTGTTACAGGATTTTGGCTTTATCATTGTCACATAGTACCACAGTAAGTCAATACAAAAGTTGTTCATTACTTTTTTTTATATATTTAATCAATCGTTTAATCAATTTTTATTTATGTTTTTTAGTTTAATGAATGGAATGTCGTTTGTACTTCATGTTGGCACTCAAAGCGATGTTCCACCTACTCCACCTGGTTTTCCAACATGTGGAAACTTTCAGCCACCAATTTAAAATAAGTTGTATAACAACAAAATAATGCCACTATCTACAAACAGTCACTTTAAAGTAAATTTATTTATTATTTAAATTTATTTATTATTTTTTCATGTTATAATTATTCATTTTCAATTAAAATCATTTTTTTAATTTCAGTTCATTACAAAAAGTCTTTGATAATTAATAATACGATAAGACTCGAAGATTCAGTTCATATTTTTAAAAAGGTCATCATCGATTATCTAAATTTTAAATGTCGAGCTGAAGCTAAAAAAAAGTTTATAAATCTATGAAAAGTCTTAGAGGAGAATGTTTAGGAACTAATCGAGAAAGTGATGTTGAAAAAATTTGATTTACAGTATGTCAAATTATAGTTGATATTATAGTTGTCTATTCATTTCAAAAGACCAAATGAAATGTGATCGTCACCAAAGCAAAATATTGCAGCTATTATTTTAATTAATTTAAAATTTATTATTCAGATGAGAATATTTTATTTTAAATTATTTTGAAAAAACTTTCAGCCACAAAGTAAACAAAAAAAAAATTTTAATAAATTTATAGTTTTTTTTGTTTTTCATATGGGTATTGGCGAAAGTATTGAGTAATTTCTAAATTATCGATAAATAATGATATTATATATTATATATAACAACTGACTTGTAAATTTATAGTTTATACTCATTTAATTATTATTCTTTAAAGACAACAAAATTATTATAAATTTAATAATATTCAAAAAAAAAAAAAAAAAGACAATGTATTCACAAAAAAAAAAATTTAATATTAATCTTTATAAAAATGTAATTTTTCAATTAGAAAAAACAAATAAAGAGGAAAATCATTTCAATAAATTTATTCATTTTTTTTAAATCTATTTTTCTAAAATAAGAAATAATGTTTTAGAATATCGACATCATTGTTAGTCATTTCTTGGACTCATTGGTCCAATTGAGCTTGTGCAACGTATATGTATATGAATGCACTTGACTGTCTCACTTATCCTGGCATCAATGATGGCAAAAACAGAGAAAGAGAGATGCTAAAAGGTTTCGAGGTGTATCGTGGAGATTTTGCTTTTAGCACATTCACGATAAAAGCAAAGCCTCCGCCTGGTTGACGTTAATGCCGATAAACGTCGTTTCATATAACAAACGAGTATATCTATGTGTTGGTACCACCATCAAGCATCATTTTTTATTTTACTCCAAATATTCACACCAGCGTGACATCCCTTATCTTTTATATCAGACTCTAATATAAAAGAGATTCTTAATAATAAACATATTATTATTATTAAAATTAAAAATAAAAAACTAATTTTTATTGCTTTAATTAATTATTTTTAATAAAAAAAAGTTCCAAAACAATTTCCTCTATTTTTTTCGAGAGAAATAATAATACAATAGATCTATAATAATAATTATTAACTTTGTTTAACAACTGAAGAACCTGACAAAAAAAAAAAAAAAAAAAAAAATTTCNAAAGAGAATTTTCTAGTCTCTACGAGTGTTTTTAACTTATGAAAAATAAAAGTGAGAATATATTAATCCATTGAGTTTATGTTGTGTGTGGACTCGTATAGCAGGTATCATTAAATCACAGAAATAGCCTCTGTTATTGACTCTAGACTAGTCTGGCCGACAAATTTATAGTCAGATAGTCCACAGTTTTGGTGTATATGAGCTTTTCTCTATACTTATCATTCTATCTTTTTCTATTTTCACCCTCATTTACCACCCTTATGAGGTACTATGAAAACGTGCGGGCTACGATCCTGAACTGGCCTCTTCCGGAACCCCTGACAGGAATTATTATATATATATTCCATTACTTCTTTCACCCCGCGTAAATATATATATACACCAATTTCTATTTTCTTCATTCCATATATACTTTACAACTCTTTTTCTCTCTCTCTCTTT
Organism: Aphidius ervi; assembly: GCA_015776835.1. NCBI lineage: Eukaryota > Metazoa > Arthropoda > Insecta > Hymenoptera > Braconidae > Aphidius > Aphidius ervi. The sequence goes on from MKYW01000071.1 coordinate 88,415, forward strand.
CTCTCCATATACACTGGTCATTGTTCTGGTTTATTCGGTGATTTGTGGATTTTACTGGTCCTTCATAGGGGATATATAATAGAGGGTATGTCCTTTACCACGTGCTTTTTTACCTTCTTGACTGTGTATGTCATTTTATTGAGGCTATATATATAAAGCTGTGTATATTATATACACTTTATCTGTATAAATATTCACTCACTCTGTGTGTAAACACTTTGGTCATTGGTTGATATATCCAATGTATGCATGTGAGCGTTGAAGTTTATCCAGTCGATTTTCAACAAGCTTCTAATGACTCAATCCAAATCACCCTACAAATTAAACATATATATTTTTGGATCAACAAAAATGCTGGTTTTTGTGTTTTTTTAATTTTTTTTTGATACAATTTTTAAATTACTTTTTAGAATAATTTTTTTTCAATTATTACAAGAGATGAAATATTATTCAAAGTCATTGTAGAATTATTTGAAATATATATATATATATATATTGTTTCTCAATCAATTAATTTAATTGATTAATTTATCTGATTTGTTTTGTTTGGTTTGAATGAATTTCCCAAATTATTTTCCTGTTGTAACTCTTTTCCTTTCCACAGCTAAAATATTTAATCATAAAAATAATCCAATAATACTACAATCAATAACACATCAATATTATTGCCCTAGTAATTAAGTTGAAATTTCAAGATTAAGTTATCTTTTTTTTCTTTATCACTCAGTATAGATGTCGTGGTAAAAGCGGAAGGGTCGTTCTGGATTTTCCTTTATGTATATATCGAGTTGCAGGAAAGACCTTTACACGATAACACTAGTAAAGGTGGTGGTTATGTGGCTTATGGTTTTATCTGTATATAAAGATAAGGATCCGTCAACCTTTATGAATGCTTCCATTATGCTTTGTCTCATTCAATTTTATATCTAGCACCTTGAATCTCTTATTTCCCTTTTTTCGTCTTGATCTCTTTTATCACGTAACTTTTAGTGTTAACCACTTCAAAGGCTTTTGAATATAAAATACACTTGGATAATTAATTTATCCAAGTAACAATTTTTTTTACTTAAAAAATCAAAAACTCATAACTTTGTAACAAATTAGTATATTCAAATTTATCTCGTTTATTTTTTTTTTCAAATTTTTATTCAGATTTCATTGACATAAATTTAAACAATACCTGTGGAAATAAAAAAAAAAAAACCAATTAGTTTGTTGGTAAAAATATTTGTACAAATTATAAAATAATATATTTTGCATATCCTAACACGAAATCAATGAGTCATACATATAGAGTTGTCTATTTGTACAATTGAACCGCGAGAAATCAAGCATTTACTCCCGAATGAGAGTATTGAATTTTCACTATTTCTGTTTTGACATATATATGTTGTAAAGCGATACGATCCATCGACGCCAAAATCCCATACTATATAAATACAACATAGGAAGTTATTTTTTATTACGAAACAAATAGCTTTTTGGGGTTTTCCGGATTTACAATTTCTCGATATAAATATCAATACATATTTATCTTGGAATATTATTGAGGATGTTGACCTTCATATTTTAAAAAATGTCATTTTACCATTTGCAGGATGTAAATTTTACGAAAAAATAAAACAAATTTTCCATTATTCACGGGTTGATTTATCAGCTACTATTGATAATGAGGATAATTAATAATTATGTTTACAAAAAAAAAATTTCATTACAAGTGTCAATAATCAATTTTCGTGTTAAAATTCAGTCAAGTTTAGATCATATCCGATATATGATAGTGCACATCACCGGTAAACATGGGAAATTACAGGGGAAATTCGAAAGTTAGATGTAATATACACTGGTGAATGGAAATATTGATAGATGATTTATGTTTAAATCCACTATTTTGATTGAATAAAAAATGAAATAATATTGTTGTACAAATAGCAAAGCTCTGCAGTCGTATATATAAAGTGGGTTCCATGACAAAATGAATTTAGGACAAAGAATTATTATTAAAAACAAAATTCATATTTATTTTTAATTTTGGTTATGCACAATTGAAATGAAAAAAAAATTATCATCCCTTAATGATTGCAAAAAATTTAAAAGCATTATGAATTTGTGTGTCTAAATAGAAGTTGAAAAAAAAATTTCAATTGAGTTTAACCATATTTAATTTGAAATTAATAATGCATTAAAAAAAATTATCTCGCTGGGGCAAAGAGAGTTGTCTCAGCTCGTCAGATTATTCACTCAGCAATCTTATATTTGCTTTTGTAAGATGATTAGTTATCAGCTTGAACGACAAACTGGTATGAAAAAATCCATATTAAAATTCAAGAACAATAGATTTACCTTTAGCAATGTTGTTGTTTGTTGAAAATGTTGGACTATGTATCTTTGCTTATGCAATGTATCATGTGCTTACCTCTATACTGCACAGATTGTCTGTTGTGAATAATTATTATATCGATTGTATCGATTGACATAATATTTTGTCCAAGAGGAACATGATCAGGTTCACTATGTATATAATGGTCATGTTATTAGAATTAATACCTGTTTGTCTTGTGCTTGTTCTAATGAAAATTATTCAAGCTTCTTGAGGCATTGATATCACACTTTTTTCTTTATTATATTGTTTAATATTAATTTGAAAAATAATTAGCCTTATAGATATATACTTTTCAGATTAATTCATCACAACATCAAAAAAAAAGCTCTTAAGTGATCTGCTAAACCGCAAATTTATAATTAAAATAAAACTTGGTTAAATTTCTTCTTTTTCTTGTCGCTTGGAGTCGTTGGCTTGTATATATATTTTTTATTTTTTGTAATCATGACACACACACACACATGAGGTTTTAATATTTTTGCGTAACACGGTTTACACATATGGCCAGTGTGTCTTGATTTACGGGATGTAGGCGTGGCGCATACAGAAGCCACGATATAATAGTTTATTAATAATTAGCAAACGAAAGAGGTTTTGCTTGAAGTAGCCACATAACTAACGATTCTGATCGAAGACTGGCTTTGATCCTTAACGATTTTTATCAGTCAATTTTTATATAAATTTATACATGCAAATAATTTATTTTCTTGATGATTATCAAAATTAAATAATATTATTTTTTTTACAATAATATATATTTGTTTTTGATCATTTTTATTATTATTTTTATTCATAAAACTTTTAATACTCATTCTTAAATATACATACCTTGAGAAAAAAAAATTATTTTTATGATATTACCTTGACAATAAAACCAAATAGCATGGAAAACATTAAAAAACAAGATATGTGTTTGTTGTCTTTGGTACATGTTCAACCATTAACGAGGTGTGCATTTTATGAATTTAAAAAATAGTCATAATATATGTACGATCATAAAAAAAATAAACCTTCATTTATAGAAAAATTTCTCTTGTTTTTTTTTTATGCATTACATTGTGTTCTATCTGGTGTGTGTCTATATACATATTGATATACCCAGTGGATCATCTGACTGTCACGTTTTTCTATAAAATGTAGTAAAAAAAAAGAAAATTGTAAAATGGACCAACGTGTTATTATCAACTTAAATTGCACTGTACGTTGTACTTTATGATCTTTTTTATATATTTGTTATTTCGTTTGAACATGTAAACCAAAAATAAAAATCCCTCACTATTTTTTTGTATCTGTTTTTATCATATTTGACACTTATTCAACAACATATTACTCGGATTTACGTTTGCTAGTTAACAAAAACAATATAAATATGAATAATATAAAAAAAAAAAATCTACACTAATGTATTTGCTCGAAAAATATGTATACTTTTTTCAAGTTATTTTATAATAAAAGTTTGATTAGTATTATTATTATTATTATTATTATTATTATTATTATTATTATTATTATTGAAACATCAAGGTTAGAATGATATCTTGTTAATTTCTTTGAGGACATCATCAGCGTGCAAATAATGAGGGTGGTATCGTGGTATAGGAGAGGAAAAAGAGGTTGAATGTACAATTTTGTTCATCGACTCGTTAGTTTCTGTCCTTCAAACGTATCTCAAGGGAACGTCGCGCAAGTGCAACCGCAATTAAAACGAACGAGCTGGTCCCTATGCTATGGCACCCTGAGTTTATATATATATATATATTTTGCGCGACAAAAGCAAGTAATGAGCGGAAAAACGAAAGGGGATCGTAGAATCTCGTTAGACGAGAGTTTGAAGCACGCGCGTTTACGCAGCAAAGACCTTCAGACTTGGTATTTTTTTTTATGTTGGGTTTCCTTTTTTTGTGTTTTGTTGTAATTTTAACAATCTTTCGTTATTTTTTAAAGATAAAAAACAATGAAATATATGAAAGATGAAAAATAATTTTTTTTTTATCGGTGGCCTTTATACCATTGGTTAGATAAATTAGTTGATTTTAATTTTAATATATACTTTTAAATTAAATACGAGTTTTTTTTTTTCCAAATGAAATTTATATACTTTTCATTAATATAGACATTTTTTCTTTGCATTATAAGCTGATAATATGTTTTTAATTATATATCTTATTAAAAAATCATTGAACCTTAACAAGATGCTCTTATATCTTGGATATAATAAGTTTTTTAAAACTTTTTTTTAATTATATAGTCAAGTTACAAATTAGACAATAATAATTATAAACTTGTTAAACTCAAAATCGTATTTAATTAGACAAAATTACATCAGGAAAAAGATTTTTAGTAAAATAATATTATTTAATTGTAATGTTAATTAATTTTACATTTGGAAAATATAATTTTTTAATTATCTTTGCATTTATATATTTAAAATTATTTTTTCTCTGAATTACGAGGGGCTATTCACTATAATTTTATTGGACAAAAAATTTCTCAGTAAAATAGTTTACATGATGATTTCCATGATTTCTAAGAAACATAAATCCTTCAAGATTTCATTAATTGTAAAAATTTTTTAAAGATTTCTAGAAATCATAAAAATCATAGACGAAATCTCGATTGAAGAATTTAAATTGTTCTCTTATATATATATATATAAGAGAACAATTTAAATTCTTCTTAAAAATTATATGTTGTATACAACATATAATTTTTAGTTAACATAAGTATAAATAAATTTATAATTAAAATTATGTCTTAGATAAATTATATATACATCCATAAATTAATTATTGTTTCTCCTCATATAAACATATAATTAAAAAAAAAAATTGAAAAGAAAGAAAAAAAATAACGTGAATGAATGAATATGAAGTATTTACTCATTGGTGAAGCAGCCAACAAAGTAATGATAACAACTTAATAAGTTGTTGATAACAAAGTAATACGTCATCTTTTTTTTTTTCTAAATTGACCGACCTTGAGCGTGACACAAAAATTTGCTTACTGTGACCGTCGTTAAGGTTGTTTGCCGATAATTGAATTTCTACTCGATTTTTTTTTAATTAGGCTTATTTTTGAAATGAAATAATTATCTATGTTGACAATTTATTTCAATTTTTTTTGCCTTGGCTTTTTTTAGATAATGAACGTCAAAGTTGATAACTTTTATACACGAGAATAGGGAGAAACAATTTTTTTTTTCTTAAACAGCATATAGTAGATTCGATTTCTACTTGAAAACTTTTTTTTTTTTTTATCAAATTGTAGATAAGAAAAAAACGAATATGATAAAAAAAAATAAGTTATGTTTTCCACGAATTTTGAAAGTTATTCTAGTTTACAAAAAAAAAAAAATATTTTCTTTCTAGTGGTGAGTGAAGCACACAGACGTGACACACACAAGCATATAATGTAGCAGTGTACTATACTTGCTTGCTAGCACAGTGTTAGTGTCTGTCTGTATATGGACAGAAACACTCAAAAGCCAATTTTCGAGGCAGAAGCGCAACAAAATTTCGGGTACCTGGGCATAAAATTTAGCGTTATGATATACGGGCCCCTCAAGCTTTAAATATAAGCCCGAGTATGCCACCGGCAAACAGCCTTAAAAAAAATATACATAAAATATGTACTCAAAAATATAATCACCTGAGGTTTGTCATGCCGAGTTTGTTGAAGATAACATTAAAAAATGGAATTTCCAACATTAGCAGCCAATCAACGAAACCCACGTTGATAAACTCTCGTTGATAATATTTTTCGGGCGCCTATAAATTCAGAGGTAATTGAACGACGGTCATAGTTGGTATATTTTTGTGTATCTGTCAAGATCAGTCGATTCAATTTAATTTGGTAAAAGAATATAAAATACTCAAGATTTCAACTCTAACAACAATGTTGTTATTGGTGACAATTTTTTTGTTGGCTGCTTCACCAACAAATGCAAATCCAACAAGAGCTAATTATACGAGGTTCGAGCCTTTCATTTATATATAATTTTTTTAATAATTTAAAAAATAAAATTGTAGTTTATATTGATATTTAAATGCTTTTACTTTTATGATAAACTCGATTTTTGTAAATTCATTTTCAGACGATAAAGGAAGCATATTATGCTGGCACTTCAATCACACCTGGATCTACAACTCCTTCAGTAAGTTTACATTTACTAAAAATTTTTACATTTATATTATCAACGAGTAATTATTGTTTAAAAGATTTTACATAACTGCTTTTATTTTATTTTTATGAAATTCATTTATAAACTTTACATAGTATTTTTAAGCTGGTAATGGATTTAAGGTCGAAAGTACATCCCATCGTCGAACAAAGTTTGGGCACGAGAGGGTGCGCATCTACATGTGGTTATAAAAAATATTTTCAGTGCCCCTCTGTCCAAAATATATTCACTATACTGACGGGTTCTTGGTAGTATGTGTATCTGTATTCCATCTGAATAGGCACACACATACTACCATAGCCAAGAAACATGAGACAGCACGACGAATAAACGAGAGAGAACGACCGCTAATGATAGAAAATTTAATAATTAAAACTTGAATATCTATTAAAATTCACGGAGAAAAAGGATCTATATGGGCTTAAAATATTCGTATTAAAAAGTACTACAAAGTGATAAAAAAA
>MKYW01000071.1:96086-119572 GCA_015776835.1 Aphidius ervi
AATTTAATTTTTGGTAAATTCATTTTCAGAAGTGTAATGGAAAACTTTATTTTGGCACTCCAATCACACCTAATTACAAGGTCACAGATGATGAAATTGCTGAGATACAAGCTAAATTGGAGGTTCGAAGAATTTTAGTTTTGTTTTTAATTTTTTTATATAATATTATCAAAATTTTTATAAATATATTTATAAATTTTAGACTTGTTTGTACACCTTACCAAAACATATCGTAATTTTAAAGTATGTACCTGAAAAATAAAGCTGAGTACAATAAACGTCAACCAAATTCAAGTTTTGGTGATTTCCGAGAAATAGATTACATGGCCATGCATAGCCATCGAGACGTTGCCTGCTGTTTTCCAATTACATCTATGGTTTGTTTTTTTCTTTTTTCTACTTATTTACTATATTCAAATTTATGTATTATAAATTTAGTTGAATTAAAAACTTGAAATTTATTATTGTGTTGTCATTTGAAGTATTCATTCTTCTTGACAATTATTGTACCTAATTTGATTTTCCAGATACTTGGAAATTGCAATACTTTCTGGTGAGGAATACATACGTTTCTAAAATTCATAAAATATGTATAAAAAAATCTTGATTTTATTATATAAAAAATTAAAAAAGAAAATTAAAATTTTTCGAACCTCTAACTTATCTTTCATGTTGGCAATTTGATCATCTGTGCACAGATTGCCAACATGAAAGATAAGTTAGAGCTTCGAACAATTTTAATTTTCTTTTTTCATTTTTTTTATTCTAATTAATCATCATCTAATTAATGATTGTCAAGAAGAATGAATACTTCAAATGACAACACAATAATAAATTTCAAGTTTTTAATTCAACTAAATTTATAATACATAAATTTGAATATAGTAAATAAATAGAAAAAAGAAAAAAACAAACTATAAATGTAATTGCAAAACAGTGGGCAACGTCCTGATACAAAATAAAAAATTATCAATTCATAAATGTAATTAAAATTAAGAGTGGCAATAAATAAAGATTCTCAATAATTAAATCCATGATTAAATAATCATAAAAATAAGTATCATTATGAGTTTTTATATCCCTGACTGGTGGGCACTGGTGGTGGTGGAAAATCTGGTATTTTATCACGTTTTTGTTGAGCTTGTATTACAGGATTATTTTTCTGTTTATTAACATTATCAACATAATTTTTTGATGATAATAGCTAGCAAAAAAAGGGTTATTGTTCAATTGACATTTGTCCAGGATGAATTGTTAATGATGAAAATGTTGATGAATCTTGTTTTTGAAATCAATTTTTTTAGCATCAAGATTATCAGTTACAATTTGTGTTTGTACTACTTGTGATTGTGGTGGTGATTTTGGTCGAGGAAATGGATTTCCATATCCACCATATGATGTTTAAGTTGGCTCATAATTTGAATTAATTGGTGGACAATAAAATAGTAAGAAAATGAGAGATTATTATATCAGTATCAATACATATGATTATGAAAAGTTGTTAAAAGTTTATTATACAACTTTTTTCACTTAATAATCAACTTTGACTATTTATGAATGTGAAAAATATTATCAAGAAAAATGATAAAAAAATAAATAAATAATTGTGATAAATGAGCTGATATCCATATATGTACATGAATATATAATCACCTGATGTTTGTCATGACGAGTTTGTTGACGATAACATTTGAAAATGAAATTTCCAACATTAGCAGCCAATCAACGAAGTCCACGTTGATAAACTCTCGTTGATAATATTTGTCGGACACTATTATCAATTCCAAGGTCATTCAACGACGGTCACAGTAGGCATATTTTTGTGTCGCTTTCATTTATGTTTTTTTTTCAGTTTTTTCTTTTTAACTATTTTTAGCATGATAAACTTCTTCATGAAAAAAAAATCCATATTAAACAGTATAATTGTTTAAATTAGTGATTGCATGAAGAATAAATAATTGTATATCTACATATGTTATGCATGTTGGTAACATGGAAACAGCTTGTTGATAACACATTGAACTATGATTTAATATTTAGTCAACATTAGTAGTAAGACTATATGGCACTGATTACTAACCAATTTACACCAACACATGGTGCAGTGAGTGCATAAACACACTCAATATGAAATTTGAGCTTACACAATTTACAATTATGTATATATAATAACATATATATATTATGGAAATATATGTATACAAATACAACGAGTATATATATATATATCAAACATCAATTTCTCGCTCATTCGATCAACTTGAATTGCGTGTAAACGTTTATATACTCACACTGAGTGACCTCAACCCCTTCAACTATATATGCTCCACCATTACGATTAGCTAACGTCATCATATGTTTAGATATACATATGTATATACAGTGTGAATCAATCAACAACCGATTAGAGGATGTTTTGATTGAAGACAATCAATGTTGTAACAATATTATACTATTTATAGAATTGTTTAATTGTACTTTGTTTTTTAATTTCATAATAAACTGAAAAATAATTGGAGAAAAAGGTTTATGATATACTAAATTTATTTATTTTTATTAATTTATTTGTTTGAAATATTTAAAAAATGTTTTTGGCTTTACAGCAAGGTAAATTGATGATTTAAATTTCAGCTAAATTTTCCATTGAATATTGTCATTTAAATATTTTGATTTTTTTCAAATTCATAAACGAATTTAATTTTTTTATTTATTTATGAATCATTGATATTTATTTATTAAAAAAAAAAGTGAAATAAACAAAATTATAATAATGATTTTGATCGTGTAAGGATTCGTTAATTCGTTTATTTTATTCTCTTGGTTTTCATTGGCACGAACACAAAGGTCATGGGCCACAATTCAACGCTATACTTATGACCCTTTGAGCTCATCATCCCACAGACATTTCATTATATGAATCATCATTCGCAACAGTATTTCATATAAACCTCTTATAACCAGCTTCGATTGCGCACGCTATTATATTATACCTTTAATGCAAGAAGATCTTATATACAAAAAAAATCTTACACAAGAAAATAAAAGTAACAAAAATATTTGTATACAAATTATTTGCCTTTGATTTAATTTTTGATTAGTTTATACATCTATTAAATTTTGATTATTAAATTTTAAATTAATCGATAATTAAATTAAGAGAAACAAATACGTGTATATAAATATTTTTTTGTTTATTTATTTCTTTCATTTGAAATTTTATTCAGTTTTATTCTTGTGAGGTTTTAATAATATAAATCACATCATTTAATTTTTTTATTCCTTAATTTTAATGTACAGAAAAATTGTTAGTGTTGTACTAAAAAAAAGTCTCATAAACTTTATCAAATTGTCAACACATCCAACTAGTTGAAAGTTGAATCAACTTTATATCATATATATTTTTTCCCTATTTTTTGTTGAGTATACCAATTGACTACGATATAAGCCACTGAGTATTTTTATATAGTATTGGTATACTAAAATTTCCATACTGCTAAAAAAAAAAAAAAAAGTATAATAAAATACAAATAAAATAAAACACTTATACAAGTGAGAGACGGAATCACAGGGTACCCTCACTTCCGGCAATAGATTTTAGCACCCCATGGGGTCACATATAGGTTGGCGGGTTAGGTCCCACCCCTAAAGGGTGAATTACTAGAGGGGTTATGTCTGTGTATACAATCGAGGCCATTGTACAAAGTTTTTTTCATTTTTTTTCCTTTTTTTCTTTACTTCCGTTTTTGGTGCGGTTATGGGGCCTAGTTTTCTACCCTCTTTTTTTTTTTTTTTTCGACAGTTTTTATTGAAGAGATTTATATGTAGCTCGTACACATACATATAGTATGGAAACAAAAGTTACTCATTGGTTTGTCAGACCAGGGTAAATTGTGTGCAATGTGACAGGTCAAGAATCCGTCGATTTGTCGTGTCGATTTAAAATCTTTATTACTTGATGAAAAAAACCACAAGAAAAAATAAAATAAAGAAGATAGTGAATGAAGGAAAAATAAAAAAAAAAAGACAGAAGGATGATGAGTTTTTGCTGAATGAATAATCATCAGTAGTTTGGGGGACAATGGATTAAATTCAGCAGGAAATTCATCAGTGAATAAATATATATGCGGATGTTGAATGGAAAAAATACATGGCTTAAATTGTGCAGACTTTTTACGATTTTGTTTTTCGTTCATGCTAATTTATTACTTTAACATAATCGTTGAAAATATCGTTATGCATATAATAGTTTTTATGATGTCATTACTAAGGAATATTTCTTAAGAAAAAGTTTGTTTGTGGTCTTTTGTTTTTCTTTTGTTTATGTTCTGATGAAAATTTTGTTTTTTATTTTATTAAATTTTTTATTCTGATATTTTCAAGTATTCCACGGAGGTGGGATGGTTGAGAAAAGTCTCCACTATAGTATTGTTTTTAATATTATATGTTTCACGACAACGATTCACAGTTTCCATGGTAATTATATAAGATCCAGAAAATTTGTATATTTGGAAATATTAAGAAAACAAGACAAAAATCAAGAATACGAAAATTTCACAGAGTAAAGTTCAGAGTGTAATGAAGATAATTTGATATTTTTATAAAACAAATTTGTTTATTTATTTCAGAAAAAGTACAAACACATTTTAAGAGACAGACCATTTTTAAAAATTAACTTTGAGATTTTTTTTGAGTCTTAATGGATTCTCCGTGATAAAATCTACAACCAGAGACATACTTGAAATTTTTTCGACCAGGAATTGTTCATAATTTATGATTTATTAATTAATATTTTTTTGAGATATCTAAAATTTATTCCTAATTTTCTATCTCAATCGATTCAATAAAAGCTTGGTAGTTCTTTGTGATTATTTTTATTTTATCAACTACTCACTCTTTTATTTTTTATGATTCATAAAATAAAAGAGTGAGTAGTTGATAAAATAAAAATAATCACAAAGAACTACCAAGCTTTTATTGAATCGATTGAGATAGAAAATTAGGAATAAATTTTAGATATCTCAAAAAAATATTAATTAATAAATCATAATATAAAAAAAAATTAAAAAGATAACGACACGTGGTGTTCCCAAGCGGTCACCCATCCAAGTACTAACCACGCTCAACGATGCTTGACTTCAGTGATCGGACGAGAACTGGTATATTCATCGTGATATGGTCGTTATCCGAAAATTATAGAGCTCTAAAACAATTATAACCAGCTTCTTTACACTTTTCCTCATATCGTTGCATAAAACAAATACAAAAATTCGATCACCTCAGTTTACATTGAACTCAGATCGAATTTTTCTATTTTTTTCCTGCAACAATATGAGGAAAAGTGTAAAGAAGCTGGTTATAATTGTTTTGGAGCTCTTTAATTTTCAGATAACGACCATATCACGATGAAAATACCAGTTCTCGTCCGATCACTGAAGTCAAGCATCGTTGAGCGTGGTTAGTACTTGGATGGGTGACCGCTTGGGAACACCACGTGTCGTTATCTTTTTAATTTTTTTTTATATGTCTATGATTTATCAATTAGTAATTCTGAGAATCCAATTCATTACAATTTATTTTTAACTGAATTGCTACACTGAAAAACTATCTAGATCACTTGCGAAAAAATTTATATTCATAAATCAACAATACAAATGTCTTTTTTCAAATATAAATTTTCGACATCAAACATGGACACTTTTTCCAGCAAAAGTACTACTGCATCGAAAAAATAAAACGTCAGTCGATAAAATTGACATATTTTTTTCTTGCAAGCTCTACTCAGACACCTGCAGTCTAATATTTTTTCTGTCATCAGCTGATTAGCATGAAGAAAAGGGTAAAAAGCTGCATATAATTGTAATACTTTAATAATCATCCATTGACTTTTAACATTAAAACTGTGTAATATATACTTTGCGAAAAAATCTATATCATCCACAATTTAATTCATTATCATTTGGATATTTATTTTTCTCTTTTATTGGCCAAAGAACAACTAATTTCAATCTTTAATCAAAGTGTATAAATTGATGTTCGGATTGTTGATTTATACCTTCAAAATATTTTCATAATAAAAATGAAATAAGCAATACAAATAATTGCTCATAATTTCAATGTTAATTAATCAAAAAGTTTTATACATACAGAAGATACAAAAATTCGTTAGATTTACATTTTATCTTTTTGTTCACTATTCATAAATTATTCAAGCAACAATATACAATCCTTGAAAAAAATTTGTTTGAATTTTTGATTTCTGTCTGACACCATTTGTGTAAGAGATAATAATTTTGAATCCCTACAAAATAAAGTAAAAAGACTTTAAAAAATTTAAAATGTCTCGGTTTTTATTTTTTTGTTCTGAATTTTATTCTAGGTATATAGTTTATTAATCATTCAGTTAGTTCGTACATCCACAGATGAGAAGATTTTTGTACATTTTGTATTTTTTTTTTTTCTTGTTTTGCCTTTAAGTGATGACTGTTGTCCAATGTAAATTTTGTACCAACAACTTGTCACCCATACAAAACACAACCTTGCATCTAAATTCAAATAAAATATTAATAATATATTTATATGTAGAAAACTTTAAACTTTTCAAGACGTGTGTGTATAAAAAAATGAAAAAGTAATTTTATATTTTATAACTTTTACATTGAATTTGTTGATTTTCAATTATGTATTTTGTATATTATATTGTGGATTTTATATTACAGAGGGGATCTGTATGTACATCTAACGAATTTTACTAGTTTAATATCGTTGAACATTGTTAGCATCAACCACTTGCCTCTCTCAGCTTACCATCTCTCTTTCTCTCACAAGCTCTTTTCTCATTCTCCAATTTTTTTCTCTCTTTTACGTTTTCTCAATTACATTTTGTTCTTCATGTCTTTCTTGCACTCATTCAGTAATCTCTATCAACTTTTTCTCTCTTTTATTTTTGCGGTTCTGAATTTAATTAAATTTCACGGTTTTTCGCGATAAAGGGACAGAAAAGAGTCACGCGTGTACTTTTATCTGTGATGGTAAAATTAATTTTGTACTTTGTATATAGTAGAAAAAATATATTTAATGAGTTTGGTTAATTAGATGAGTTTTGAAGTATAAATATATTTATAAAATAAAACAATTGTATTAAATATTATATACACATTCCTTTCCAGACATTTTGTTGAGTTTTTATTTGAGTCATTTTTATACAAAAAAAATTTTTTTTACTGGAGGAAGATCACAGGTTTATTGTCCTTTGTTGCAACATTGTGCATCATTATTCGATTGTGAATTATATACGTCTTGGTGCTGATTACTTGACTGGCGACTGCATAAACTAGGCTTCATTCTACACTAGCAACATGAGATTGACTCTGAGGTCTGTAAGAGAAGGTGAAGCCCTATCGTTACATAGATTTTCATTGTACATATATATACCCTATTCTGTTTCTCATTATCTCAAAATCTTCTATATTATAACCATGGTTGTAGCAACTGGAGATTAAGAGTAATGGTTAAAATATATTGTAAAAAGTTTTATAAATTAACCAACTTTTAGGGATTAATGCTGGTATCAAGAGTTCTATTTAATAAGACTATTTTATGATTATTCATTTGTAATTAGGATTACTGGATTGTAACATAAATCCATAACATCATTTTATGTCAATTCGAATCAAATTGAATTATTCGATGTTGGATTTCTAACTTGAAGCTTAAGTTTACGTCAAATATGACAAATATTATTCGCTTCCATTGAGCTGTTGAGAGGCCATCGTTCATTTAGCTTTTATTTTTTTATTTTTTTATATAAAAAAAAAAAGAAAAGTTAATATATTAGCAAAAATATTTACTATATAGTAAATTATAAATTGTACTTTGTTTTGTTTTGATTTTCAGATGATCAGTCTTTTTCTACCATTAAAAAGTATTTTCTGTAGAAAATTTCCAATTCATTTAGTCAAGAACTTCACATTTATTGAAGCACATGGTTAATTAGATTTTATTGTTATCAAAAATTCCATTATTCACTTCGCAAGTGGACTAAACTATTTTGTTTGAAGTTTTTTCGTAAAGTTTTTAATCATTGAGGATTAAACTGTAAAGAATTTGTTTAGAAGTATGGTATTTTAGAAATGATGGTCCCACTAGTCTGGACATTTTTTTTTAGCGGATCAAAACCATCAAAGATAAGAGTTGATAATAATTCATGAATACTTATGAATGAGTTATTATTAATGAACAAAAATCGTGCTCAAGTTTACCTTGACGAAAAAGTTTTTCATTCGGTGGAGAAGTCCAAACAAATATTTTGGTAAACTGACTAATTTTGAAGAAATTTCGGAGAGATGTACACAAGGTAACGTTTTTGTTGGTATCGGGCAAATATTTAATATATATCATTCAGACATTGGAGTAATTTATATAACATATCTATAACAAAAAACATGTCTCGTAGACGCGTATATGTATGTATATAATACAAAAGTACAGTTTCACTGCTTTAGGGATAACGTTTTTTTCATTTATCGTGTAGACACTCACAACATCAATGTCAGACTTTGTTTGTGTTGGTGTCTAACATGGCCCGGAAAGCCTTATTCTTCTTTCATAAGCACGCTCTCACAAGTGAAAATCGACTTTAATTATCCTTCGTTTCATCAAACCCATACTTTGTCTTTGATAATGTGAAGCTCTTTTATATTATCAATATGAGAAAATAATTAAAAATTATAAAAAAAAAAACCTTTGTAATAACAATTATTATAAAATTTAACTTCTAAATTATATAGTTGATAATTATTTTTTAATTTAATGTAATTTGTAAATTGATATTTCTTTAATATCATATAATAATTGCAATTGAATTACCAAGTATGCATTTAGTATAAACAAGGAGTGGCCACAAGTAACATTTAATGGATTTTCTTGCTGTCATTTCTCTAACGTAATCGTTCGGAGAGACAACTCCGTCAGATGAGTTCCATAATACAAAACACTGTATGCAATTTTAAGCAACCCTTTTATATATTGTTTCCTCTCTTATTCTGTCTACTCATTGCTGTATATATTGCTTTCTTTATTTTTTCTCTATTCATCTCACTTTTGTATATTCATTTTGTTACTTGGGTTACTTGGTATATATATATATACTGATAACGAAGAGAAGAAAAAGGACACCAATCTACACATTTATATATTAAATATATATATACATACAAACAACACATGTATATATATATACACTTTAACGCACGCATAGACTCAGGTTCAATTACCTTCTTGCTACACCGGCTGGTGCGCTTGTATTGTGTTGAAGAGAAGGGGTTGCATGATAGTTAATTACATCCCCGAGACCACCCTCTCCTGCTCATCTACTTGCTTGGCCTGTGTGTACTCTCTCTCTTTTCTCCTCTCCTCACCGCATCACTCGCTCTTTTACTGTACTGCTTTCTTTGCGCCTCCTCTACCATATCTACCTCTCATACCCCTTTACTCAATTTCCTCCAAACGTCTCTTCACTTCCCGCCGTCGCTAATTACTATTTTTAAAACATTAAAAGTAAAGTTTGTTAAACGAGTGGGAGTTAATTATCAAGCTACCCGGGGTAGGTAATTGGAGCGAACGACAAACAAAGGCTCTCGTATACTGACTTTACCCCCCAACCCTTACCTTCTCTCTCTCACTCTCTCTCTTTTTCTCTCACTTTTTTTTCTCTTGATTTCTCTGCATCTCGTGCCCCCCTTGTATAATTATTTTTTTTTTTTCTATTATTATTCTTTAACAGTTTTACTCAACTGTATACATTTATTTTGAGTCTATATAACTCATTATATTTATCTTTAAAATTCAAAATAAACTTGTTCAAGTTGTTTGTATTATATATAGATATTTTTAATATTTTTAAAGATATTGTTTTTAATATTTAACTTGATACAATATAATTGAATATAGATCGCTGAAAATCTACCTTATGTTTTTTTTTCTATAGTCGTGAAACGATATATTATTAAAGTTTTATTGTTGCAACTTACCCTGGTAGAAATGCTCCGTCGAATCGACATTGGGCCCGACTTAATATCGAGATAACATGTATAAGCATAGGGAAAAATTTTTAGGTTAAACACGTTATCTCGATTATTAAGTCGATTCGACGGAGCATTTCTACCAGGGTACATTTGCAAATATTATTTTTGCAAAATTAATTTCCTTGTAGATTAACGTGTTGAAAGTTGGTTTACAAAAAAATTATCAGATCTGTAATAATTAATTGTAGTTGTCTGATGTAAGAACAATAAAAATTACCTTCAATACTTTTTAATTTTGCAATAATAAAAATGATAAAATGTGATATTGACTCTTGAACTAGATCACCATATGGAAAGAAGAAACAATAGAGTAATTCACCCCTCGTAATGCAAGTAGATATATTTTTTCAAATACACGGAGAGAAATCCGCAGCAAAAAATGCTGTAGAAACTCAAGCAAATTTTGCTGTAGTTTTCAGTAAAATTTAGTAGTTGCGTGAGGAGGCCACCAGGATCGACTAAAATTTCCTACTATACTATAGTAATAATTAGTCAAAACAAAAAAAAAAAAATTAAATAAGAACTTATTGTTTTAGACATCAAAATAAAAATGTAACCTGTTTATTGATTTTTAAAAAATAAACCATTTTATAATTGTCATGTGTTTCACCGCATTTTTATTTAGATTAATGAATAAAATGAAAATAATAAACTTTTTTAGAATAGGTTAGGAACACACTTGATTTACAATAAATATTCGTGTCTTCTGGCGGGAAAAACTACGATAAACTACAGTAATTTTTGGATTAAAGTATACCATTAACTCGAGTTAATATCAAGACTTCAAATATTCCTGTAAAATACTGTAAAAATTTAGATAAAATATAATAAAATTATTATAATAAGTTGGAATTAGTCGCTGAAATGACGTCAGCTATATGATTTTTACTATACTACTACTATAATATTTGCTGTGGATTTCTCTCCGTGTAGTAAATTACAGTATTTTATATCTTAAAGTATATCAGAATGATATCAGTTCATTTCATAATAATTATTTTATACATATACTGGAAAATTATCATTCTTTTTTTGAATTATATAGATTTGATCTACGACTATAGTCATATATTTAATATTAATATAATTTTCAAGTGGTTCAGTCTCATTTACCACGTGTCTTTTGGTTTTCTTTGCTATTTTCAGTACCATTTGTCAAAGCCAGTTTAAGAAGACAACTTCATACCGCCCTCTGATGAATGCATATGTCCTCCACGGGCCATAAGCATCAGCTTTTCGCCAGATATGTCTTATGAATAAAACTATTTTTGTTCAAGAAATTCACGCTCAATATCTCTCAACGCAAGCATTTCGCTCTCTGCAATTTTACGATTGATTCTATTTTTTTTTTTTAGCTTTATTTATTCAGTGTTTGTTATTTTTTTGTTTTGTTTGTCGTTGGGATTATTTTGGGTTTTTATTTGATTGGGAATGAGAAGGCGTTGTAGACTGTTTCCTAAAAACATTGCCAGAAGACAAAGAGAGACACTGATATATTAACTGGGACTTTCCTCTTCCGTGTCATGGTATTTAGTTAATAGCTGTCAACGTAAAAATCTTTTTTATTTCCATGTTTTCTTTTTTTTTTTTTTATCTGTAAATTCTTTTTACTCCAGCACTTTGTAAAGTGAATATTTTTGTTTTTATCCTCCTTCTTTCAGTCTTTTTAATAATTTATTATAGTCATGTGTGGAAAGATGTTATGTTTGTTTGACTGGTAATATTCATTTGTTATTTATTTGATTATTTGTCGATTACGCATCATCATTTGTTGATAAAATTTAAATTTAAATATAAAAAATGCCATTAAATGTAGTAAACGACAAGTATCCTCATGATTTTATTTTTCATTTAATGAAAAAATTTAATTTAACATTTTTTGTATTTTATATTTTCAATTTAATTAAAATTTCCTTTTTTTTTATAAGTGAATCATCAATTTAAAAAATATTTATTGAAGTTAAAAATGGCAATGACTCGATAGCAGTTTATAAAGTATTTAACTTTGGAAAAAAAAAATTCAATATGAGAATTAAAAATAGATATAAAAGTGTAGGATGTCAGATTACAGAAATTAACAGAGAAAAAAAATAAAAAAGTTCGATAAAATTTAATCAATTCAATACAGTTAAATAGCGACATAATTTACAAGATAGAAAATTAATTATCACTGAATTTTTAAGAGCCTTTTAAATTTTTATTTATTTATTTTTTTTACATCACGATTAATCAGTTAACTATATATATATAGTTTTGCTTATTACAAATAAGTATATGGTCAATTTAAATTTCCATATTTAATACGAATTTATAGTAAACTTATGTGAACTGTAAAATGCTGAAGATGGAGAAATGATTGAGAATAAAATTGTGAGAGACAAGAAGCACGAATCATTCACGCGACAAACTGCACTTTACTTTGGCACAAATTAATTGGCAATATCCGAGATCGTTGGAGGGAGCCAGGTTAAGTGGCTTTTTATTTTCATTGAACGCCCACGTGGGACTAAAATTATGTGACAAGTAAAAAAAACCAGTATCGGTGAAAGCCACAAAAAAAAAAAAAAAAAAAAAAAAAAANAAAAAGAAAAAAACAACGACAAACAAAAAATAAAAAAAAAAAAACAATTACAGTGAAAGTCTTTTCATTTTCAAATCTATTTAATTTAATTTGTTTTTTTTTTCAATTTTATAATTATTTTAACTTGAAAGAATCAAATTAAATGCACTCAATAAAAAAAAAATTAACTCAATAGATAAAATAATGATAATAAGAAAAAAAGAAAAAAAAAAACATTTTGAGATTAGTACACGGTGAGTCTCTCGGATGTGTTTACGTTTAATTACGTTAAGAGTCTCCATTAGGCTGGACCGTTGCCAATTGTGCTCTTGCACTGATGGGACCTGGTTTTGCTATTAAATATACATATATATACATGTAGACCTCGGGTGCACTTACTACCACTTTTCATCCCCGTGAATATATTACTTTATTCTCTCATCAACTTTGTATACTACTTTGTATATTTTATTGAAAATTATCAATAGTCAATACCTTAATGTATATATAATAGCCTAAAACTTTTATTTTATTTTATTTTAATTTTTAATATTATATAATTTGTGGGATTGTTGATGGATAATAAAATAAAATACTGATTGAAAATATCCAGCAAATAAAACACTTAAAAAAATTAAAATTAGACTGAAAATTTGTCGAAAGTTTTGTCCATGTGAAAAGTGACCAACAAGATTTCCAAATTTAAATTAATATAAAATAAAAAAATTTATACTTTTCATTATTAATAATTATAAAATTAAAAGCTCGACTTTAAGCTTATATTTTTATCAGGTAAATCAGTATTTGAAATGTCACTATAAATAAAGCATCAAGATGAAATAAAAATAAAACCAAGAAAATGCAATAGGAAAAAAAAAAAAGAAAACATGGTCACAAGGGGGTTAGTTTTCAACAGTGATTATTAAGTAGATGCTAAGACGTTCAACAAGTTGCGGATTTTTTCTTTAATCAGAAGCTTCGACATTGCGCTTACTTTGCTCTTTCCATTTTCACCCTCAAGCATTGGCCGCATACTCTAGCAAGATTTCTCAACCCTCAACCTCTCCCATTCCTCTTTACATTCATACAACCTCAGAAAGCGTCAACGAGTTCCCCTGGGATACTGTACTCATTTCACTTTTTATACCGGAAAATCAAAAAATCAACATCTATTTATTTCACACTTATTTTCATTTAAAAAAATTTTTTTTTTTTATTCTCTATACAGAGTATTCGAAGCAGCTTATTTATTTTTAATGTTTTTTTTTTTTTTTCTGGTGCGAAATACACTTTTAAATCCATAAAGCAAATGGATTTTATGTGATATATATCTATCGACCGAAAACAAACATTTTTTATAGTGGGGTGTAGCAAACCACTCTTCCACAAGTACGTCAATTTTGTTTCATTTTTTTTTTGTTTCACGTTTTTGTTTGTTTCTTGAACCTTTCGTCCAACAAACTCAACTTAGCTTTGTTCATGTATTTGTGTCATGTATATACATCATATTTATTTATATATATATGTATATAAAAATATACAAATACATTCAAACAAAAATCACGTCTCTCTTGCACCTTTACGATTTTTTTTTTTTCTCTTCTTGCATCTTCTGTCCTATTCATTTTACTTATGTATTTGTAGTTGTATATATTTGCAAAATGCATATATATATATGTAAAATTGTAAATGTCTATATACTTGAATGTTTGTGTTTGTTTGGCCGCGTGATGTGCCTGCCAAAAACCCCGACGAAAAAGTAAAGTAAGCTTTTAGCAGAGTGGCTGATTTATCAATGTATTTATTCCGAGATATTGAATTTATTTAGCTAAGTAATGTCGGCTCAGCTTGCTAGGCACTTTATAGTCTTTTTTTTTTCTTTTAGCTACTTTTCATTATAATGTTTTTTCTTCCCTTTTTTTTTTATTATGAAAAATTAAAAAGAAAAATACACATATACATTTTAGTTTTTTAAAACTTTTTATTTCATCATCGTTTTAATGTAAGCATAGATTATAAAAGATTTCTTTATTTTTAACCGTCAAATTATATGTATATGTATTAGACAATATTAAAATTTAACATAAATAAAATAATGATATAAATAAAAAAATAAAAATAAAAAATAGTGTTAGCTATAAAAAAAAAAGAAGTATAGTGAAAGATTGAAAAAAAAATGATTCAATGCAAGTTCAATTTAAAATTTTTTATTTATCAGAGTATTTTATAACTAATTGAAAATGACTATTGTGATTGGAAGGTGCAATATATGAATCCAATCAAAATTCTTCCCCTAGGGTAATTCTTGTAAATTGCAATTCTTGTCTTTCACATATAAAACACATGAAAAATTGCCCAAGGTGACAGAAGTATTCAAATATAATAAGACGATTTAAAACCACTCTAACAAATATGATATATATTTTTTAAATGTAGAAATATATAAATAATGAATAAAAAAAAATTCATTCTTTCATTTGATATTAAAATTACTTGAAATTTCAAATAAAAAAAAATCTACAATTTTATGTATATAAAAACTTTTTTAATAATAAATTTGGTATTTCAATATTTATGTAATAATAAAATCCTCGATGTTAGTTAATAAGTTAATGAGTTTATACAAAAAAAAATAATAAAATATTATAAAATAACTTTTAAAAGAGCATTGAAAAAATGAAGTATGACGTAGGAGATAATTTTTCATAATTATCTATTCAAAAGGCTTCTCTGAAAAAAATTTTTTTTTGTTCAAATAAAATAAAATATTTATATTCATCATTTATAAAATAAAAAGTATAAATTTACTCAATTTGATTGAACATTTCTGTGAAAATAAATAAATATATTTCTGTATCCTCGGGGTAAAATTATTCTGAGAAAATTTTTTAATTGAAACATTTTTTTATGAAATTATTCAGATTTTTTTTCCTCAATGTAGAATGATTTTATGTTGGCCTCCATGATTAGTCATGACCTCACAGAATCAGGATATCTTCAAACTCTTCATACCTTGGTTTTCCCAACCTCAATTTTTCTCTCTCAATTTCTCTTCAACCCTTTCCGGCTTTGCTGTTGATTCTCACTACTCTCATATACTGGTCACCCCCATCTCTCTGTTTAATACAGTCCATTAGAGTGCATTTAGATCGAGGGATAGTTAAAACACGGCTTTCAGGTACCAACACTAACACTAACACTAACACACACACACACACACACACACACACACACATATATATACAACTTATGGTCTTTATATTATACATGTATGTATACATCATTTCATTTTATACTACCATTTCTCATCCAACTTTCTCCCTCTTTAACCCTTTTGAAAGCTCTAGTATAACCTCATGTTCATGGAAAAGTATGCATGTTGTCCGAGAGCATCGATTTGCCACTCTGTAATGCAATGCACTACTATGTAAAACAAAATAAAAAATATCATAATAATAAATAGATAACAAAAATAATAAGTATAAAATATTACATCATATGCCAGTGGTTATGTTATAACATGGTTCCATCACTTGAAATTTTCTTTTTTTTTTCTCTATTATTAAACATTTTTTATTTTTAATAAATATATATATATTTTTTTTTTTTATAAATCATAATTTACTACTGGGTAAAAAAATGTGAATATACATTTTTTCTTGTCCAAACTAATTAACTACCTGTATATCATATGTACTTGAACCTGCTTTCAAATTAAACCTTTAGTTAATATATATTTTTTTTTATTTTTACTTCTTTTTTGTTTTGTACTCAATTACATTATTATTATTTGAGTATGTATACATTTTTTTTTCCCTAGATTAAAAGCATTATAAAAAAAAATTTTTTTTAAAAACAATGAGTTAATTATTGTATTATTATGATGTTTATTTTGTTGAATTTTTTTTTGTTAAAAAATTTAATGAGATCTCGAGCAATTTTAATTGAAATTTTTTATTAAATATAAAATGATGTGTATTTTAAAAAAAATTTAGTTTTCATTAATTTTTTTTCATTTTTAATTGAAATGAATAAATGAGATATTACAGTCTGAAGTTGATTGCAGTGACAATGGTCTTTGGTATTAGTTAGCGTGCATAATTATTTACCAGTGCTTATTTGAGTTGGATCAATATTTAATTGAATGCCCGCTAAATGCCAACTTGCACAGTTACATCTCAAATTAAGCAGGTTTCTCTCACTCAAATTCAAACTTTCTTTCAGCGATACAATACTAAAACTGAATTTAGTACATATAAATCGAGAGACAGAGAGAAAACTTAGTGATTCACACAGACACAAGTCAATTGAACGTCTTACATTGTCTTCAAACTAAACTTTTTTCTTTATCTTCTTCTTAAAAAATTTCTTTTTAAATATAAATACTAAATTTAGATCTTTTTATACATTCAAAATTATCTTCTTTTAAATTATAAAAATTAGAAATTAGATTTTTATGAAAAATTAAAATACACCCAAATAAAATTATTGCAGACTAATTATTTATATTGACATTAACAATAAAAAATAACTCAAAACTAAATTAAAAAAAAACTTATTAAATTTAATTTTTTGACCTTTATAATTGCCCTAATTAATTGTCTCTTCTTTTGCAACTCTCTTGTTTTTATTCTTATAAAAGCAAAAAAAAAACTTAATAATAATAATAATAATAATAATTAAAATGATAATAAAATTAAACAAATAAATACAAATAATAATAATAATAATAATAATAATGATAATTGGTTGTATTTTACCCGATGGCTTTAATAAGACTGTATCATAAAAACAGTCAGAACAAATTGGAGTCTCGTAATGAGAAGTAGTCAAAGCTACGTGTGTTTATTTTTTTTCTTTTTTGTTTATAATATTTTCTTATTTTTATTTTAGTCTATTGCAATATATATAAAATTATTTATAAAATTATTTTAAATATTTATTTTATATATTTTGTGTTTATAAACACTGAAGCAAATGGTTTTTATTTTTATTCATCATCAACAGACAAATATAGTAAATTTAAATCATTTCATCTTGTATTCTCTCTGTTTTGTCCTTCATCAGTTAAAGTATTTGTTGATAAACATAGTGTATTTGTATAGTTGTATATGTATACACACAATCAAACAACCACCATCATCATGAGTAGTTTTAGTTTTTTATATTTTAAAATATATTCTTTACACTTAAAAAGACCTTTTTGACTGTTTTTTTTTTTTTTTAGAAAAATCTTAGTTATATACATTTTTAGTGTATATACACAAATTGGAATATATAAACTCATAATATAGTTTGAGGCACATTTATACATCTTGATATTCACCCTCTATGTACAGTTAGATATACCCCACATCTAGGAGGATTGTTAATTGCTCGTACAGCGCCAATTTGCATAAATCAATTCTAAATAAACCCAACCAACTATGAGTGCTTTTCGTACAAGAGTCGACTTAGTTTGTACCGTTGAGTGCAGAAAAAAAATCATAAAATAAAACATATATGTACTTTTACTTATTTTTCATCTTCTAGCAATTTTCAACAGTTCAACTTTGCAATGTCACCATCTTGATAATCAGTTTCTTTCCCACGCTAGACAAAAAATGTTTAAAAAAAAAATAATAATAATACAATGAGAAAATTACAATAAATTGAATGAATCAAAAAATTAAACTTGATGAAATTATTGATGGGAAAAAAAAAGACAATCGTTGTTTATATTTTTTTATTTTTTACACTAAAAAAAGCTTAGTCATTTAATGATTCAATTTAATCATCAAGTGTATATATGTATGGTTTTTTTTTCATTTAGAAATATAGGAATAAAAAAAAATTAGCTGAAAACAATTTCATACATTGCAATTGTCTGTTTGAAGCAAATTAAATTTATTATTTTTTGTAATGAAAGAAATAAAAAAAAAAAAAATATGTGAATGCTATGGAGAGAATGTTTTTCATGTGTAAATTGAAATTAGAAAATTAAGACATTTTAAGAAGTAANGCTATGGAGAGAATGTTTTTTATGTGTAAATTGAAATTAGAAAATTAAGACATTTTAAGAAGTAATAAGTTTAATGAAATTTTCATTTTGTCTAGTTATCATTAAATAAAATTTTTGTATTAGACATTTTAATTATATAATATTTTAATTTGTAACAACTGCTTATTCACACTATTTGTCTGAATAAACACAAAAGATAATATATATTGTTTTAACGAATTAATATATGCTTGAAATAATTTTAAATATCAAAATTTTCAAAATTAATTTAAAAGTACTAATTACATTATCATAAACAAAATATATATATTGAATTTTTATAATAGATAATCATTTTATTTTTAAATTATAAATTTTTTATTATAACGATGATGTTATTTTTAAAATCTAATAATTTTAATGTTTAAATTAATTAATGTATTAATTTGAATAAAAGACATTGATTATCATCATTAAAATATTTTCAAATATGTTATGATAAAAAGATAAATTATTTCTATTTAATTATCTCAGTGTGATTCTCATTAACACAACTTTAATAAACGTAAATGTCATTTTTGTTATTAATCATAAATTACTATTATTTATTATGCTTACGAATTTTTGAATTTTTTAAATTTATTAATAAGGCTTTAATGATGGATTAAAAAAAAGCTTAATAAATTAAAAAATCATGTAGAATATTGTATTTAATATTTTTATATTTATAGAACATGTTGTTAATGAGAAAATTTACTGACATTTTGATTCATATACAAAAGTCCTCGTTAACCGTGAATAATAAACTGGATGACTCATATTGCATATAAATATAAACAAATTAAATTTATATATATTTGAGTTTTACTGTTTCATGGTAAGACATAAACAATATACTTGTTACAATGAAGTTCATTTGTACAACTTGAATCATGGTTGAAGTTAACAATTGTTGACAGAATAAAGTGATAACTGTCAAGTCTTTGGTCAAAAAATGTATCATTGTTTATTGAAAAAAAGTAATTATTTTATTGTTTTTTGAATCTCAACTTCAAGAGACTTCCCGTGATCAATTCAAAGTTAATTTGATTAACTATGAATTTTTTAAATAAATACTTTTTTGCTTAATTGTTTCACTCATTTTCATTCTCGTTAATTCATCTACTTGCTTAAAAGTTATAGAATAAAATATTGCAAATTTGCCGAAGAACTATCATTCATTTTTGAAATAATATTAACTGATTTTTATAAAAACCTATAATTCATAGTTTTATTATTTTTTTATGACAGTTAAATTTTATTTAAAATCCTTTAAAAGCTGTATTAATGATGTAAAAAAGTTTTCTTTAATTTTACATACATTCAAAACGCTTTTTACTGTCATATAAAATAAAGTAAATCTGTCATTTATAAATTCAGTAAATCTTGCAAATAAGTGTGCCGTTACTTACGCTCTATCACTGTATTTTCTCAACTCATGCGCGAACTTACCGACTCGCTGCAAGCTCGTGTACAACTTGCAAAAAATAATATATTTTTTTTTTTTTTTAATTTAATTTTATTCCTTTGAATAAGTATATCATTGACTTGTGATTTACGGGTTACACCTTACCTCTCTTTAATCGTTAGCCAAAATAAAAGTTGAATTGCTTCTTTCTCTTTCTCATTATTTTTACTCATTTTATTTATATATTTTCAAATATTTTTTTATACATAATTTCGTTGTTGTTTTTTTCTTCATCTTCTTCTTCTTTCTTGAGAATTAAAAAAGAATTTTTTTTTTACAACGAAAGCATACTACAAATAAAAAACACGAGAGCACAGCACAAGACATAAATATTATTTGGAATTTATAATGACAATTACCATAAAAATTGTCACACAATAAAATCTTTCATGAAATTTATGATGAAAGTCTTGAGGCTCATGATGGTTAAAATTGTTTGTATTTATATATTTTATTTGAATGTATATATATCTGTTTATGCAAATGATGCACTCTTACTTTCAGTCGTTTTTTTTTTTTTTTTATATATATTTTTTTATATCGACAATATGCGTTAAATTTTACAGCCAATTTATATTCATATTATTATGAAAGATATTTTTGCTATTAATTGTAGCATGGTATAGTTCAACATTTTTAATAAATCGTAAATCAATATGATCTTTAACCTTGATGTTTTATGAGACATTCAAATTTATAATCTTTCTGATGTGTGTAAATCTGTGCATATTATATTTAATAAAAAAAATATTAATATGTAAAAATTTTTTAAAATATTAATTAATAAAACTTTACATTCAAAATAATAATAATAATAATAATAACGTATTTTATTTTATTTGTGAATTTTTTTGCAAGTAAAAATTTTTAGATTGATGAATGTTATTATGTTTCAGGTGGAGAAATACAGATCAGCCGGCAATGTGCATATATTATGGTCACGCAAATAAGAACACGTGAGTTGTTTTTTTTTATTTAAATTTTATACATATATATATAAGTTTATATATGAAAATTACAATTTGAATTTTTGCCCCTTTGCTTTTTTGAGTCTTATTCGTTATTGCAAGTTGTAACCTTATCAACTTGTTCTCATCTAAATGTCTCATTTTTATGCACCATTGAAATTTCTCATCTTTCATTATTACCTTTTTTTTTATTATTGTATACATATGTATGATTATGCAACTTGTTTTAACAACACGCAATTGTGTCACAAGACAAGTTTGATATTTTTTTAGAGATAATATATAACATTTTTTTTATTATTTTAATTTCATAAAATGATTAATTATTAAGTTAAATTTATCAAAACAAATTTTTAATTGGTATATAGTAGTTGATAGTTTTTTTAATATTATGTTTTTATTTCCAACTTTTATACAAAATATTTTAAGCTATATTTTTATAAACTTTTAATTTTATTCAATGCATTTATAAGGTAAATATTTAACTCCAAATTTTTATTATTTATAAATCATAAGAGATTTTAAAATTTAATATAGAAAATAATTTTTTATTTTTTATTTATGTTTACTTTATTAGCGTTTGTAAATTAAATATTTCATTTCGTAATTAATCCTTGATTAGATACGATACAATAGCTTAATTACAATAGTTAATTATAAGATGATCAAGAATTTATATGAGTTTAATTAAATTGCAATTTATGTTTAATTTTAATATAAAGGTATATTTGAATTTATATCCTGTTAAATTTCATTATTGATTAAATTTGCGGTCAAGAGCTTTTTCATAATTTGTATACAAATATGTTTATATATATTTGTATAGCATTGATCGTATATTTATCTATTTGTACTAGTATATAATTATATTAGATAAGTTCTAGTATATTTGCTGTACGCCTTAAGGCGTATACTAAATTAATCACTCAAATATCGATTAAGTCTTATGGTACGTTATAGAGTTAGATTTATACATTCTTAACTGGAAAATTTATACTCAGATGGTATCTCAGAACAATTGCGAAATTTCTTGCATAATACAAATTGCGTATTAATTAGTACACTATATTATCAATTTTTAGACATTTTTCAATCAAAAGATTGGACACTTCCTGTGGAAAATTTTTTCATTCAGAGCTTGAATCTATTCTTGAAATTTTTTCTAGTAGATTGGTTTTTTTTTTAAAAAAATAGTAAAGTGCTCAAAATTTTTAAAAATATAGGAAATTAATATTTGCTTTTTGTTATAAATTACTTATTGATTTTTATTTCAAAGACCAAAGTTGGTAAATAATATTAATTATACTTTTTTTTGTTAAAATAATAATTTTCTAAAATTTTAATTATAAACTAATTAAAGTTACCGGATTATTGGAAATAACGAGAACGAAATATGATTAATATATTATTTACCAAGCTGGTTTTTAAATTTAAAATCAATCTAAGTAATTTGTAATATTTTTATCGTTAAATTCTCAGTTTTTTGAATTGATAACGACATAAGGATAATTCAAACTGAAAAAAGACCTGGTAACGTGTGTTGGGGCTTGTGGCCTGCGTTACCCATTGAAAATTGAAAATTTGAAAATTTTCAATACTCCGGCTAGGGCCATGGTGGCCGTGTTACGTGATTTTGTAAATAAAATTATGTTTATAACTTTTTTTTTGATTAAATTTATTAAAATTTTGACGTTCTATAATGGCTATTGCTGCAGGACATTGAATTCTAATAAATTAAAAAATAGACAAATAACTTTCAAAACTCATTTAAAATCTCTTTATTTGGTTTTCTTATTGATAACAGATATTATACTCGTTTCAAAGTGTTTTTTAATATATATGCAACGATACCATAAGAAAAAAAAAATTCATAAATAAATGTTCACACATTGCTACGAAAAAACGATGAAAAATAAATTTGAACGTTTTTTCAAATGTTTCCAGCCGAAAATAAACTGAAAAAAAAATCATGAAAATGGCTCTTCAGAATGGCTTCTTAAAATGGGCGATTTTTTTTTTTTAATACGGCACTTTCAATAACTTCCGATAAAATGATCGAGAAGACTTCATATTAGGCTCGAATTCAGCGTCATTTAAAACTCTATCACGCTCTAACAGATCCAACTCGTTATTAATTTTTTTTAACTAAGTAAAATACATTAAAATCGAAAAATGAAAAAATAATAAATCTTTATTTTTTTTTTCCTCAAAAACTATAAATCATGGAAGAAGAATTTTATATACAGGTGATGAATATTTGAAAGACGTATCTTTCAAGCCCTACATGAAGTCACTGCGATTATTTAATCGAGAGTTATCGATTGAGTAACGTTACGCTAACCATGTAATAACAACGGGAACCTCGATAACTCTTGATAGAATTGTCCTA
>MKYW01000071.1:119760-132234 GCA_015776835.1 Aphidius ervi
TTAAGTAAAAAAAATTTTATAGAAAAACATATGGTATTCGAAAGACGCATTTTTCGAGCTATATACGAAAACACTACGACAATTCTATCAAGAGTTATCGAGGTTCCCGTTTTTGAGAATTCCCTAAAATTGCCTTAAAACCGTCATTAATGCATCCATTCCTGCTCAAAAATATCTTTTATAAACTTATTCTTATACAGCTGAATCTCTGGAAGAGAAAACATCACATGATTGATAGTCTTCATTAGTTTTCACTCTATAATTTTTTGAATGATGAAAAAAATCATCTAATTTTAAGTTTTCTTAAGTTTTCTTAAAAAAAAAAAATAATGGAGAAATGTTTCTTATCACGTGCGATAGTATTCTCAGAGACGCTAAACCTAAGAGACCCCTAAACCAACTCCTTAGGACAATTATTTTATCAGTTATAACATTTCTTTTTTTTTTGCCTATGATTTCAATACTTCGGCCGAGCCTTATGGCTCCTAGCCTCTGTAATACAAATTTAGTGATTGTATTTAAAAATATTTTTTCTGAGGAGTTATTCATAAAGAATTCTCGTGGGACGCCTCATCAGAATTTTTTATGAATAACCCCTCAGAAATACCACAAATGGACCGATGTGCCGATAAACACAATCTGAGATTTTCTTCAAATTTTTAAGACAAAAAAAATCTGTAACAGACTTCAGACGAACTTTTTTATCAATTCAAACCTCATATTTGGGAATTCTTTNGGTTCCCGTTTTTGAGAATCCTCTAAAATTGCCTTAAAACCGTTATTAATGCATCCATTCCTGCTCAAAAATAACTTTTATAAAGTGATATAAATGACAAAAAAAAGTGATATAAACGACAAAAAAAAGTGATATTTTTCTGGTGGATTAGGTAGACCATAATTAGATATATTAAATATTTTCTATGATGATAAACTGTAAACTCTACCAGCTATTTGTTCAGTATGCCCAGCTCGTTGTTGACTATTCGCTTAAGAGTCTAAATTAATTGGAGACAATAAAAATTTGTATTTTCTCTTTTGGGAATATTTCTCCGACTATCATCGCTTTTTTTCCGACCTTATACAAAAATGACCCATTGTAGAGAAACATTTTTGGATTTTTTTTTGCCTAGAAAATTTCTTCGCCCTTTCTCCTTCTTTTTGTAATTAATTGTTAAATTATAATATTCAGAAAAATGGTAAATATAAAAAAATCGGAGAAAGAAGACGGAAAAATCAGAGAAATATTTCTAAATAAATTATTGATCTTTTTTTTAATGAAAATAATTATATATTATTGAATGGAGTAAATAAATAATGGTCATATACATTTATGTATATTTTTTTTTAAATTAAAGTTTCGCGTTCAAAATTTTATCGATATCTAACAAGTTTAACTAACAATTAAAATTCAATTTTTTATATTCTTGGCTCTAAATATTTTGACTACCTTTAATTTAGTTTTAATCTGAGTTTTCCATGTTAATTGTTTTAAAAGCTATGAACATTATTCGATATAAATGAGTGAATTTAATAGTTGGAAAAAAAAACAAAATCCATCGTGTGAAAATTAAATAATTTTTTTTATCTCATAAATATTAGTGATTTAAAAAAAAATTAAGCTAAATATTTTTATCTCAACGAAATCTTTACGACAGATTGGAAACTTTAATTACACGAACATTTGTGTGTTACACACGTTTGAAACTTTGTAATTGCAATTTTATTATCGTCATTTGAATGTATTTTCTATACGAATATAGAATATTTGCACATTCAATGGGTCCAAATATACACATGTAATTATGTTAGTTTTATTAATGATCAAAATAAATCACAGTTAATTAGCATCGAGAAGGCCATATTGGTAAAGGCCTGGAAGGTATTTGTATAGTCGGGATGTTTAGTTCAATTTCTTCGAATCAAGCAAAAGCCAATTACAAGTTTAATTCACAACTTTGAAAGCTCAGGATAATAATTAGTCGGTAAATTAAATTTACTTATGTCGAAGAAACAATTGGCAAAGTTGCCTTGAGTTTGATCCTTTAACAGGATACCTGATAAAGTCATATATTTTTGTAATCAATATTATTTGAAAATAAATTGTTTTCAATTAATTATGTGAAATAACAATATATGTATAAAAACTTATTTCTCAAAAAACAAAATAAAGAAATAGAATATAATAAACAAAACATATATTTACGATTGATCTATACCCAAAAAAAGCCTCATTTTTTTATTTTTTTATTCATAAATTTAGTAATCGAAAGCTCTGAAAAATATACAAAAGATGTCAAAATTTTTGAGTATGAAGCTGAATAATTTGCTGGAATGAGAAAAAAAAATGAGGCGCTTTTTCACAATAGCAATTTTGATGTAATAAAATCTGCCTCATTTCACCACCGTCATTATTACGACGACAAAGAAGACCATCAACATGTAGATCATTTAACGTTGAGGAACACAGATTACAGTCAACATTCTTCAAAAACTGCTCAACACGTGTAGAAATTTGACTTTGAGTTGCGACATTCAATGTCGCAGCATGCTGGGCGCGAGCTATCTATTGCGATACTCGCAGCCTTATGCAGCTGCGAGCTTGCTGCGAGGTATCCGTGGCCCTTACAATAATATATGCGCATGTGCACTAAATCTGATGCAGTCTTGTGGTTCTCTCATAACAGGGAGAATGAAAAATAACATTGTTGACGTTATAAAATATATAAATTTATTGTAATCAAATTTAATGACTGTTTATACAAGTAAGTACTGATTTTTATTCTTATATTACTTTTGAGTATATTCTCGTGATGATGGTTTAGTTATTGTTTTATTTTAATAATATAAATAAATAGATTGATATTTTATAATAATTATAACCTCAATCTTATTACAGGAAAATGAACAATTTAATCAATGATGGAGTCAATAATCATCAGGAATTGTTATACAATTGATACTTTAAGCCGAAGAAAATATGAACAACTTTCAAAAAGAATATAAACTTATTTGTCGAAGCTTAAACAACATGCAAATGGCATATAAGGGAATTATCACTAGCTATCAAAGTAAGACAATATAAAATTAATTGTGAGATTGTAATAAAAATTTTTAGTTTTTCTTTTTATCAGCTTCTATTTTTGTTTTTGTTTTTTTAGCCTTGGGAGAAGCCTACTGGCAACTGTTTTCCAAATCGAATAGCACTGAGTGTTCACAAAAAAAATGTTTTGTTATTAATTTTATTATTATTATTATTATTATTATCATTATTATTATTATTATTATTATTATGAAATTTATCCCCTAATCTCACCTAACCAAACCTGACTTGTCTATATCGCATGCGACTTCGCTGCGACTCAAAACATCATTACATTGCGGGCTCGCCACGAGCTTTTTGCGTTTTTTTTTGCGATACTGCTGCGACATTGTATATCGCGCACAAACATCGCAGCTATATCGTTGCGAGGTCAAATTTCTACCTGGTACCAAATCAAAATTCAAAGGTTTTTTAAGATAAGAGATTATCATCAATGATATATTTTGTTTTAATATTATATTGATTAATAATAAACGTCATTGATATTATATGATACAAATGACTGATGAAAACCCCATTAAGTCAATGGTCGATCGTATTGCCCCCACGAAAAAATATCTATCCTGGATATACGCCAATCGGACATATCCTGGAATTTCTTAAGAATAACACCAGTAGCACACTCTTGGATATTATATCCGGGATATATCCAAATAGCGTATATAGTGTAGTGCAACGTATGGAAAAAAAAGTTTGTCACCCTATATGTAAAAATTTGATAACTCATTAATCATTATCGTATTTTTCTCGGTAACTCTATACTGATAGCATTTATCATGATTACTTCGTTAATAATGTCGTTTCTGATCAAATGATTTACTAATTTTCATCATGAAATAAAGTAAACGATCACACTAGTTGCACCGCGGTATACGGAGAAATTCACGGAGACATTTGCACACGTTACAGGAATATTTACGGTGAACCTGCGGTGCAATGTGATGATTATATAACCGAACAATCGTATAAGTAGAACTGATTACATTGTGTGAAAATCCCGTAAATGTCCGTGTATTTCCCTGTAAATTTCTCCGTATTAACGGTCTTATTAACAATTTTGTATTTTTTTTCCAACTTTTACACTTTTATTTTTTGTTTGTTTGTTATTATCATGTGTTTTATGAAGTAAGTTGATTATTATCTCATTATAAATTTAATAAAACATTCTTTAAAAAAAAAAAATAATTTGATAAAATTAAACATCCAAAATTAAAAGGACTATATCGAAATCAAGATCTTTTTAAATTTAATTCTCAACAAATTAATCTTTTTTAGATTATTGTTATTTTTTTTGTGAAATTAAACTTAGATCGTTTTCGATTTTAGTATGAGCTTTTTGGTGGCAATGTCATTTTTTCAATAAGTGTACTGTTATTACTTCACAGTATAATTTGTACAGAAAAAAGAAATAATAACTCGTTTATCTTTCCGAATTTATCAACAGAGTTATTGCTAGTGATATCATTCTTTCGTTCTGTTGTGTTGATTTATTAATACCATAAGGTAATTATTTAATTAATTATAAACTTGACAATTATTCTCCGGTATCATGTAATCCTTAAACTTGCCGTGCGTATTGCTCTTGAAACATGAGTTTACTTGTAAGTTTCAAAACAGTCCTTATGTTACATCGCTCATGAGACTTCTAAGTACTAATTGAGTTATCCAATAAACAAACTTGCTCTATTTGTGGTTATAATATTTTCAGCATGTATAATTTCTTGATGTTGTTAATACTATTCTTTGTTAACTTCAAAAAAATTACTATTATTTATATTTTTTAAATGGTTTTTTTTTTTTACATGATTGTTTATTTTATTTTATTTTTTTATAGATTCAAGATTAGTCTGTAAAATTAGTAATTATAATTTACCGTAAATTATTGTTAATTACTTTTTAAAAATGAAATATATACAGGTTATTAAAATGTCCAATAAATTTTGAGTTTGTTAAATCATTTGGTGCTAGTCGACGTCTAATATTATACAGGACACGTCACTCAAATTCATGAATGGCCGGAAGAACTGAAATTAGATTACCTGTTACATTATCCTACTGTACATATTCATAATGAGACGATAATAAGTAAGTAGATAATAAATAATAATTTAAAGATAACTTCATTCAATTTCCTGAATATCTAATTCATTGATTTCATTAAAAAAAAAAAATAAAATTATAAATTATATCCATCTTCTTATCGATCCATATAAACTGAGAAAAAAAAAAGGTTATCATGACTGGACAAAACAAATCAATTCTTAAATTTGAAATTTATCTTTTTTCAAAATTAGAAATATTTTTCTTTTTTTTTCTTTATTCAAAACAATTAATTCTTTGCTTTTTCTTCTAAATGTTGGTTGAAAAAAAAAATATTATATGTTGTACAATTTGAGCAAAAAAAAAAACAAACCAAAAAATTATTGTGAGAAATAATTCAAGAATTTGACATGACTAATATCATGGATAAATAGATGCATATACATAAGACACAGTGTATTTACAAAGCCATTGAAATCAAAGGAGTTTGCGGGATGTTAATTCGGCACAATACATCAACGTGCACTGCGGCACTCGGTGTGGCATACACGGTTTGCACTTTGTGGAAAGTAGTTAAATTGACATCTAAGAAGTATGGTGGTCCGCGTTTCGACTCGGTCAAAGGTACTGAACATAATATACAGTTATTTTGTGACGAGATTAGACTTGCTTGAATTTTATTTATACTCATTCAAAAAGATAGAAAAATTTATAGCCCAAAGAAATCCAAATAATATACTAAAATATGACATTTTTGTAAAATGGTAAAATTTCTTATTAAAAATAAAAACTAATTTCGTCAATTAATTTATAAAAGTTTTTATTTTTTTATTAATTATAATTTTTTTAATCAGTTCAATAGTGTTTTATATGTTCTGCTATCAAAATACATCACAGAAATTATACCGTAATAAATCTTTCTTTCTCATTACGATCCGAAGGGTTGACTACACTTTTGTTTATACATTTTTCTTAAACATAACTACACATATACATATGTCTAAGTCATTTTGCATAAAACATACATGTTAATGTTATTCTAAAAAAAAATTGTATCGCTAAATTGAAGTAAAATAATCATCGAATAATTATAATACGTTAAATATATTTATAACAATATAATGAAATAAATACTCAAAATATCTGAAAAGCCATATGTTTACCTCATAAAAATACAGTTTTATTTTTTAATAATATTGATACCATGACCACACAATTAACAACCCCTCCATACGGATACATGTTTTAAGGTTTCTTGGAAATAATTAATTTTGTATTTATAATTATTCAACAATTATAAATAATTTTATCGCTATTAATATAAACATGAATATGAATTTCGATAGTAACTATATATTTGAAGTCGTTATTTAATTAATAGGTGTCTGTGCCAGGTGTTTTGTGTCTCCACTATAAATACTCTTGATGCTTTTGTTGTTGATGATGATGATGATGATGATGATGATGATGATGATGATGATGATGATGATGATGATGATAATGATGACGTTGACGACGCGATGATAATTACGAGAGAAATGTTTGCGAAATGCTATAGATAAATGTGTATAGTATATATATGTCTCACACTTGTTAAATTGTCTGGTTGTTGTCGTGTCCGTGGCCTGAGG
Organism: Aphidius ervi; assembly: GCA_015776835.1. Taxonomy (NCBI): domain Eukaryota; kingdom Metazoa; phylum Arthropoda; class Insecta; order Hymenoptera; family Braconidae; genus Aphidius; species Aphidius ervi. The sequence goes on from MKYW01000071.1 coordinate 126,532, forward strand.
ACCTGCGGTAATAACTGGACGCCATTATAAAATCTCCCCAGGGTAAAGCCGACTAAGGGTATTTTTTTTTCTCTTTCGCATTCGTTTTATCTTTCTCTGTTCAACCATATCATTTAATGTATTTTTATTTCTCTTGTATATTTATATAAATATATCGAGTACATGAGACCTCCTCGTTACCGCCAGGATACGAAATATTCCATCGTTGACCACCAATATTTCTTTGACTCTTGCTCTGTCTTTTAAAATTTTTTTTTTTATCATTTTTATTCTTCAAAGTCCATCTGACAGTTGATGATGCTCAAAAAATATGTACATGATCTTGGACTACCTTATAAGAATTTTTTTTTTTTATATACTTTTGTTCATATCCAGGTATTTCGATCATATTCGAAATTTATTTTTTGGATCAAACGATTTTTTTTTTCTTTGAACTACGTTTGCTCAGAGATATTTTTTTGATTTGTAGTTTTTTTTATTGATAGTTATCAAATTTTAATAAAATATATACACAAATCTCGTTGTAAACTGTATTTATGAATATTATAAAAAATAAATATCTTCTTTTTTTTTGTTCATATATGTGTATAGTGTTTTATAAATTTTTTCTGTATTATATTGTTGAATTTATAAAAAAAGGGTTGATAATGTGACATTAATTTCAGAGATTGAAAATTATTAATTGATAAATTAAAATATAAAAAAAATCAAACAGATAACGACACGTGGTGTTCCCAAGCGGTCACCCATCCAAGTACTAACCACGCTCAACGATGCTTGACTTCAGTGATCGGACGAGAACTGGTATATTCATCGTGATATGGTCGTTATCTGAAAATTGTACTACTCCAAAACAATTATAACCAGCTTCTTTACACTTTTCCTCATATCGTTGCATGAAACAAATACAAAAATTCGATCTGAATTAGATTTAAATTAAGAAGATCAAATGTTGGTATTTACTATGTGCAATCGACATGGAGAAAAGTGTAAAGAAGCTGGTTATAATTGTTTTGGAGTAGTATAATTTTCAGATAACGACCATATCACGATGAATATACCAGTTCTCGTCTGATCACTGAAGTCAAGCATCGTTGAGCGTGGTTAGTACTTGGATGGGTGACCGCTTGGGAACACCACGTGTCGTTATCTTTTTGATTTTTTTTATAATTTGTTTTATCAATTAGTAATTTTTAATATTCGAAATGAATGGTGAAATTTCAATCTCAATCAATTAAAAAAAAATGTGGTCAAAAGTTTTCTACAAGTTATATTTTGTTAAAGAAACTGATTGAATTATTTTTTTGTGCATTTCACATTCAGCTTCATTAAATTCTGTACTTTATTCTGTGAAATTATTACATCCATGATTTTTGTTCAGTTTTTTTAATATTTCGCTTTGGAGATTTTGCTCAAATCTTCTCTCGTCATTTATCATAGATTTCATAGTTATCCGAAAATTTTTATTTTTATCAGAGGCTCGAGAGCTCATCGAGATCTTTAATTTGCGTCTTATATACACAATTCTCTATCTTAATTTTTATGGAAACTATGAGTGGTCTTCGTTACAGATAATATAAACTCATACAAGATTTTCAATTGAATTATTGTTTTATATACACATATAAATATTGTTTTTTTTTATCAAAAGATTAAACTCTGTGTATACATGTATGATGATTTCATGTGCACACACTACTCTCTTGTGTTGGATGTGTATTGTGTTTAATGTTTAAAGCTCTAAAAAGCATGATAGAGTGAGAACGCAAAATTGGTTCGTCAATTTACTAGAATCAAATGAAATTTTGAGGGATTGAGAGGATTTTCAACTATGATCATCTTCGAGTACTCGAATATTCTCATTTCCGTACTAATTGCAAATATTTGTTTGGATTCTGTGATATTATACTTGACATGATTATTATTCGACTAATTGACTGCATTATTTTGAATATCTCTTAAGCCTTTTTAACAATTCAAATTCGCATGATTGTTATATTTATTTTTAATTATTTTTTACATTGTATAAAAGTTTTTATCAAAACAAGTGTATAAAATATTTTTTACAGTATACTTAAGCTGAAGAAGTTTAAAGTTTTTTTCAAACTTCTCTGGGATTTTCTATTATATTATTATTTTAATGAAAACATTCAAATTCATATGCGATTAAAATAATTTATTAAGAAAAATTGAATTAAACAATTTAATGATTTTTTGTTTTTATAAACTATTGATTTACATTTTGCAAATATATTTATTTTTCAATAGTTTATTCAAAATTTACGAGACTCTTAAGTTTATATACAAAACTTTTTTTTTTTTCTGCAATATTTTCTCGTTCATTCGTATGCTGTTTGAAGCATATTTCACGAAACGCACGTATGGTTTTTGTACACTCTTCAGCGCTCAATGGATTTTTTTTTTTTCATTTGGTAGAATTTTTTTTCTTTATTTTTGAGAGCTGCCACAAAACTCATGTGTATTATGACTGCTATGAATACACACCCATAAGAGCATAATGAACTTCATTATTACGTCGTTTAATTATATATTTATTTTTAGTTTGCTCTTAGTGATTGTACAAGCACTTACTTGAGAACAAGTTATGCCAATTCTCAGAGAGAGCGTTAATGAATATATTTTTTTTAATTTTATAGTTTTTTTTTAAAAACCAAATATTAACTCAACAAAAATATGTATGGTATTTGATGTGTAAATTTTTATGCTGCAGTTGATTTCTAAAAATTAAAAAAGAAATAATAATTAAATTTAAAATATTTAAAAAATAAATCATTCAAAAAGTAAAATCCCATTTATAAAAAAAAAAGAAAAATTGTCTGGAAAAAAAAAAAAGAAAAAAATTAANAAAAATAAAAAGAAAAAAATTAAATACAAAATCAGAGAAAAGAAAAGTCTTTTGTTGGAAGAAAAAGTCAAGGATTTGTGGGGCTATATGGAACATTAACCATGCAGTCTGGCATGGTAACTTGTCTCTGTTTATACTATGATACGCAAATATATATAATTTCTCTCTCAGTTATATTTATTCTGTCTCGTTTGGTCTGTGTACCCCTCTAGAAGCAGCATAACGCAACGAAACAACCCCCGGAAACGGACGTTGTGGGGTACTAGCGGACAAAGCTCGTAGATCCGACGGAAACCAATGTAAATATATATACATATACAACTGCCACTCCAGAGACAATGTTATGTCGCGACGTAACGATATCATAATTGTCGGAAATACAATTAAAACCATGAATTATGATTTATATTTAAAAATTTATTCTTCAAGTTGTATATAAAGCATGCTTTACAATTTTAAAACCTATCTCGGGTAAAAAAATTAAGTCTTTTTGAGATCTCAAAGAGATCTCTTCTAAATTTCGTTTGTGAGACGGATAGACATTTTTCAGAGACAAATTGAAGAAGAATTGAAAAAAAATTAGAGACGAATTAGAGATAAATTGAACAAGTTAACAATGAATAACTTTTTAAATTTTTTTTTCAATAAATATCTACTTGCACCGACTCCGACTCTACGTTCTTTTTAAAATATGGATTCTAAGATTGATCTAAATACGTGTAAATAAATTCTTTTGATTCAATAATAACACAATAAAACAAGTAAACATTCAAATTTTAAAATTCAACAATATCTACGTGCACCAGCTCTATAACTCTGACCCTAAGTCCGATTCCGACCTTAAATCCGACTCTACGTTTTTTTTAAAAAAAGGATTCTGAGATTGACTTAAATGTGTGTAAATAAATTCTTTTAATTTGAAAATAACACAATTAAATAGATAAACACCTGAATTTTAAAATTCAACAATATCTACTTGCACCAGCTCTGACTCCAACCCAAAGTCTGACTCTTACTCTAACATTAAATCCGACTCTGCGTTTTTTTTTGAAATATGGATACTAAGATTGACCTAAATATATGTGAATAAATTCTTTCAATTTTATAATTACACAATTAAATAAATAAACGCTCAAATTTCAAAATTCAACAATATCTACTTGCACCAGCTCTAACTCCGACCTTAAGTCCGACTCCGACTCCGACTCCGACCTTAAGTCTGACTCTACGTTTTTTTTTATCTGTTCTATCACTGGGAAATTTTTTTATCGTCTATAATTTTTCTTCAATTCTTCTTTAATTTGTCTCTGAAAAATCTCTATCCATCTTACAAACGAGATTCAGAGATCCCAAAAAGACTCAATTTTTTTACCCGGGATATCATTGGCTTGATTACAAAATACCAGTTAATCAGTAAGCAGAGATGAGTCATCAGTGATTTTTATTAATGAGTTTCTTCAAATTTATTAACATTAAATTGGTTGAAATATTTAAAATCATGTTCTTAAAAATAATACAAATACAGTTACCCTCAAGCAAGTTTTATATATGCTGTCACAGATGCTTGAAAATTCGATTTTCGGAAAAATTATTAGCACATATATTAGAATAAAAACTGACCGAGTATAGGGAACGACTACTGTAGAAAAAAAAAATTCATAATGCGTATGTATGTGTAAATGCCGAGATATCTTTCTTCAATATAAAATTTCTTCAACGGAAAAAAGCAACTCGGAACTGATAGTTTCTTTTTTTTTCTCATATGTAAGAGCTTTTCATACACGAAATTTAAAATTGCCCTGGTTCACCGAGCGTTGTTATATCTACTATAGAAATTTCTTTATTGTCTTATCTAGGGTGGTTTTATTATGCAGTTTTTTTTTCTTCTAGAATGGTTGCATCGCGTACATATACATTTAACAAAAAAAAGTAAAATTTCAACGGACATTGTAAGTAGTAAAGGTAAATGTACATCGTTCATCAAATTAAATATTTTCCATAATAGCATGGATTTTTTTATGATCAATGTACAGACAAAGTAAAAACGATCCTTCATGGCAATTGAAATCGATTTTAAAGTGAAAATATTTTATAAAATTTTTAAATGGGATTATTTGAATGGAAAAATATATGTAGGGTTTATACAAAGTGTCACACGTGGTACATACACTATACAAATATAACATAAAAAATATAGATTATAAATTTAAATTAAATTTAAAATATATATTTGAATTATATTAAAAGTAAATATAAATTACATTTAAGAATAAGAGCTTTCAATATTTTTTGAATATACTTATTTTATATTTATTTTGTACTTTTATACAATTAAAAAATTAGTATTAATTTCGTTTTGTACTTTATTCTGTCAAATTTTTGCATCCATGATTTTTGCTTAGTTTTCTTAATATTTCTCTTTGGATATTTTTCTCAAATTTTCTTTTGTCATTTATAGTTTCATTATTCATCCGAACAATTTTTACTTTTATCAGAGGCTGTAGCTTTTATTGAAATCTTCCATTTAAGCCTAATATGAACTGTCTATCTTAATTATTATGGAAACAATGACTGGGATTCTTAAAAAGTGTACAGAAAGCAAGACTATGGTGGGGCGCTCCGCGCCTATCGCACCCCGAGTGGAAATCTGTTCAGGCTAGCTTGATTTGCTCCCAATCTTGATCAATACTTGATCAATGTTGCCTTAACTCAGGAAACCTGATCAAGTTTTGATCAAGATTTGATCAAGATGCTTTATTAAGGACAACCTGCTCAAGATAGGATCAAGAAAACTTTAACTCGTCTGTGATAAGGCCGTCTTGATCCAAACTTGATCA
>MKYW01000071.1:133720-168549 GCA_015776835.1 Aphidius ervi
CCAGAGATTACAGAGACATCTCTCTCTGTTCTAGAGTCTTGCACGAATCGACTGTCTCTGAAAAAATTTTTTGTAGAGGCTACGGAGATTAAGCAGAGGCTATTTCAGAGTTTGCAGAGTCAGAGAGAGGCTAGTTGGAGACAGTTAAAGGCTTGAAGAGACTATTAGAGGCTGTTTTCAGAGACAAAATTTCATCTCGGGTTATCATTAAATTCAACAATTTTTCAATCACTAAATTAATTTAAAAATATTTACATATAAATAAATAATTTCAAATTCATTCAGTGTTAGAAAAGTTGTTGAATTTAGTGGTAAAAAAAATTTCTTTAAAAAAGTGTTTCAATGATCAAAATGACCAGTCAAACATTTTTTTTATTTACGTGTGAAGTATGAAGAAAAATATTTTTTTATTCGTTGATAATTTCGTTTTTTCTTGTAAGAAAGAACCAATTAATATTTTTTTTTGCATCATAAATGTATTTATACATAAAGTAGTACATCAAGTCTATTCGAAATGTGCATTGTGAGGGTTATGTCATTAAGATGAGATGACACTCAGTGTGTCATCTGTCTCCAGCGTGATCATTCGCCTAGTTGGTGATAAGACTCATAAGTGCCAGGCTTGAAAGATAAACTGATATGAAAAATTACCTGATTGAATGTAAAAAAATCGTCTACAAAATATATTGAAAATTTAAATAATCAAATCTCCATTTAATTTATATTTATCAAGTATAATTCAAAGATAAATTTATTTGTTTTTTACAAAATCTTAACACATATTTATACATTCATTTACAGATTTTCATCTTTTTTGTTTCTTTTTTTTTTTACACATAAAGTTTAGATATACATTTAAATTGAAATATATATTTTTCACTTGGAAAATATATATGTATATAAATTTTTTAGTAAAAAATAAATAAAAATAAAATGATCGTTCAGCTGGATCATGCTACGATTGACCACATAATGATCAAAATTATACAAAACAGATATACATCTTGTTTCTTGATATTGAAAAGTGTTCAGCTGTTTGTTTAAACCAACTTTGTATCAACACTTTGACCTGATGGAATTTATATAATATATTTACCTTGTGGTTACAAATTGACCTTATATATACATGTGCTAATAATTTCACTTGAAGGCTATCAAATTTACATCACAAGAAAAAAATAAATATACAATGTATATATTTATAGATAATTTTTTTTTCTTTGTGTATTTGTATATAGTTTCTGTTAAAGTAATCAAAATTATTATCAATGATATCTTTGCTGATATATACTCATACATAAACAGTTGAATAAAAATTGACAAGAATCGATTTTCTTCAACACAATAATCATCTCAAATTGACGCCACAAGTCAATCAAATAAATGCAGAATTGATTTGCCACTTTCAGTCATTTAAGCTGTCGTATTTTTCTTTAGTTTAAAAATTTTATTTTTCTTATTTTTTTAGAGAAAATTAAATTGTTTGAAATTCAGCACGAAAAGAGTAAAAAAAAAAAAGAGAGCTGCGTGACGGATTGCAAAATTGAGAAGGGATAATTTTCTTGATCTCGTGTATTTCGTGTTCTCACCGATTAATCGCTTGATCGGTGGAAAAAAAATAAATGAAGAAAAAAAAACAATCAACCAATGAACGCCTTTAACTGCTTAATTTTCTACTGAGAATAAAAAAAAAATAATGATAGACATAGCTTGGAGAGTATTAGTAAATTGAAGCCAGGTGATGCATCAAAAATATTGTACTAATTTATAAAAAATGACATGTATAATAGATTACAATATAATATTATCAATACATGCTTGACAAAATATACATGCGGTACGTATATATATATATTTATTCTCCTTTTTTTAATTTACAAAAACATAAGGCCAAATTGAATGAAACAGGTGCGCATGACAGATGGTATATTTTAGCTTCCGTTCAGGGCTTGATTAAATGTTTATGCGATTTTGTTAATTCCATTAGATGGAAACTCTAAAACAACTATACACAATTGCCTTAATGGACTTGAGTAATAATTGGAAGATGGTTGTTATTCATTAAACTGCAGGGAATTGTATAAAACCCCACAAGTCAATTCAATTTCATTTTATATACTTTAGATTGAAATGTGATATGTAACTCTAAAGTGATATTAAAAATACACTATTGTCATTTTTTTACGTATACAAAATACATATGTTTTGATTAATTATTATTGCACTAAATTAATACACTGATGAATTGCTTTTTCCATGATAAATTCACGACTATATATTGATGATATTTGATAACTTTTATATTAAAAAAAAAAAAAAGTTTAAATTACTTGGATTTTATTAAATTTTTATGAAAGATAAATATTTATTATGAAAATAAAAACTTTAATATGAAATAATAAAATCTAAAAGATTATTTTATTAATAAATGCAGATTTTTTATTTTTTTTTCAAAGTTTTTCTTTTGATTTTCTGTATATGAGTGACAAAAGTGTTGGTAGAGTATATTTATTTTTCAAGCAATTCGAAAGTACGTAAAATCCACAAATGAGTAGTCATGCCTGACTGGATTTTGTGGGAAAGTATAGAAGGGCTGGTGAGCCTTGGTTTGAGTGGATTTTGGACGTTGTAAAAAAAAGAAAAAAAAAGAAATGAATAATAAAAATAGGTGAATAAAAAAGGGGTGTATCCTTTTGTATTTAGAATTTCAACGGAGACTAGAAACTAGTATAGAAATGTGAATTTCGAATGGGCTGACGAAGTGACTGGACTCGTTGATATAAATTTTGGAGTATGAGAGGCGCAACTGCAATTTGTACCTCTTACCGTCCATTAAAAGAATGGTGTATTGTCTTGCAGGAGGAAAACGAATTGAACTACCTATATGAAACCCAGTGTGTAGCCTAATGGTAATCGATATTTTTTAATTTCAGTAGAAGCCAAACATTCACTTTTTTTTTTTTATTTTCTTTTTCCCCTTTCCATTTCTTCTCAATAGTGTTGTTTTCATCATCAATTTTACCTGGCTTGTTTTTTTTTGTTAATTTTAATTTTTTTTTCTTGTTGAATTTTTTTGTTTACAATCAATTTCATCACAATGAGCTTCACCATTTCATATAGAGCTTCATTATTTTTATCATTATTTTATAACTCGACTAACACCAGCTGGTACAATCAATATGAATTTTATTGTATATTATACATACATTATATTTTAATTCGATGAAAATCAAATGAGAACATTAAAAAATCATCATCATATTTAGTTTGAATATTGCAAGCTTGTTTAAAATTCACTGACGAAATATAAATTTACTGAATAAAAGAAATAATCGACAGTTGGAAAGATGAAATGATTCCATTCTTCCAATAACTGATCATTCCATCTCTAGGGAATATTATTTTTTCATCAATTTGTTTTTTTTTTATTTTTTTCTATCTTTTCATTTTATATATGAAGCACTGAAAGTCCGAGAGGCTGTTGTGTGGTTGGTTCAAGCTCAGATATGGACCGTCCTAACCACTCACGATATTTTTTAATATTATTTTTCATTATTTTATTATTTGTTTTTCTTGTATGTTTTTTTTTTGTATATGCTTCACCTTTTGTTCTTTCTGTATCTTCGATTCGATTTACTTTTGACCCTTTACTCCTCACCGACAAACGTTTTTATGAAGGCGTCAGACCAACGAAATATATATATACCATGTGCGGCAAATTGAAAACTACCGATCAACCCGGTCTGAATAAAATATTTGAATTTATTGTAACACCTGTACCACCAATTGAATATCGATATTATTATCATCATATTATTCAATTTTTGATTTATTTTTATTTTTCTATTTTTATATATTAATAATTTATTATACTACCGATAAAGTGATATTACAATAATTTAAATTTAAATGGTTTTTGGCTAGCAGCATATTAAATTTGGCTTCAATTCTTAAATTAACTCTAAAAGAAGATTAAAAATTTTCTTAGATTTTTCATAACAAGGCTTTCTTATTTTTAATTTTCAATTAGTAAAACAATTCTTAAGGACCCCAGGTATTATTAGCAAGTATTTTATTTATGTCTTTTTATTTTTTAATTTTGATTTAACATGTATATGCAATTTGTAATGTGTATGTTATAATTTTGAAGAAATTAATAACAGTTGACATTCCAAGCTGACTTTATAGTTTATACTGTTATTGCTTCTTCATTATTTTATCTCACTTGGTTGTTCATTTTATCTTTAGTTTTTTACCATTTTCCTTCTTTTATCATTTCACATTGCTTGGCCAAACCATATAGTTGCACGACACCCTCGCAATAAAGGAACATACCGAGTAGGATGACGGGAATGACGGGTTAAATTAAATTTTCTATTTTCAAATGGCACTACCATTCTGACCTCACCTCGTTGCAATCATATGGACAAGACTGAATGGCTTTCTCTCAACGGGTGTTACAAAAACTCATATCCTTAAAGTTTTTAATTTATATTTTATTTAATTTTAAATTAATCGAAATTAAATTTTTACTTGACTCGAAATTATATTAAATTTTCAATATTTATTATAACTTTTTTTTTTTATTTGCAATATATATTTGTAATTATCGTAATTTTTTTAATGCACAATTTTTCATTAATTGTTGAGGAGTTTATTTCCTTGAAGTCTATATTTTTATATTTAAAAAAATGTGTGTTTATAATTTAATCAAAAAATAACAAAGAGTGAATAAACACATTTATGTTGGTATAATTTTAAATTATACAAAAATAAATATACTTAAATTGATGAAGTTAGTATAGGCCTTTCTATTATTATTAATTAAAAAATTCTCAAAATAAAAAAAATTCTTCATTAATTATACGAATTAACAACCCCTTTTCATATTAATTTTTTTTTTATGTTAAAAACACAAAAAAAAAAGAAGACAAAAAAAGAAATGAAACGTGCGAAATTTTATATATATATATATCTATAGATATAGAGCTTTCTTTATTTAAATATTTTTGATAGTTATAGGCTTTTTTGTTACCAAGTCAACGATACATATATATATATATATATATATTTGAGCCTGTTATTCGTATACACGCTGAGAGAAGGGAGGTTATTTTAATTACTGTCCAGAAACTCTAAATTAAAGAGCCCGGGTTATTTTAGAGACTGAGAAAGCAAAAACAGGGTGAGAGAGTTAAAAGAGGGTATGTATATATATTCTAAATATATATTATACTTATTGTTTCTCTACATATATATATACAGTATGCCTTTCCGCATTTACTTTTCGTAACACAGTGTAAGCATTCCACTTTATCCCCTCACAATATCAAGCTGGACAATACGAAAATGTTAGCGACATTACTACAGTAATTATTTACCCCCTGTTGTACGTACCTCTTTCCTATACCCCTACTAGTGCCAAAGATGGTTACGTATTTGACACTAAACTGGTTAACCAGCCCCTAAATTGTTGTAACCCCATGCTTGAATTAAGCCAAGGCTGTTTAGCGAGAATAAAACGCGAGCTTGCGACGACTATCCTTAGCTTTCTCATTCTCTTTTTCAAATAGCTATATCAAAGTTTAAAAATTAACTGTTTATTTTTTTTTTTCATTTAAAAATATACATGTATTTACTGCATACAGTATATGTTAATAAATTTACAAATGTATATATAGAAAAAAATTATAATGGGTCACCCTTTAAGAATTTTTCAGTAAAATAAAAACTAAAAATTATTGAATTTAATTTTCGTGACCCCTTGTGAAGTCATTAATCACAGCCCTCAGTCGTAATTGCAATTCAGCCAGACTATGGACGCCTCGTTAACTCCTGACTTGTGGATATAATATAATTTTCTTAGATAATTGCATAACAACATTCAAAATTTATCTATCTATGTACATTTTTTATCTATATGTACATTTTTTTTTCGTATTTTTAAAAAATTCTTTTTAATAATAAAAATGAAAATTTTAATAATGAAAAATATTTTTTTAATTGAATATAAAGAGGAAAAACAAGAAAAAAAATATTTTTTCAAACAATTAATTATTCATAAATGAAATATCCTGTCATTTTGTTGAATAAAGAATTTTAATTATTAATTTTGTTATTTGTTTTTTTTTTTTTTTTGCTTTTTTTGAGTGAATTAAAATACAAGCTTTACTATGGCAATTGGTCCGTTTTCACTTAAAGTAGAACGGACCATTGGTTGCTTTTAAGAAAAACATTGCATTATGTATGTTACCCGTTATCCCTAAGCGAGTGCGCTCGAACACGCGGATTACCGGCACTCTCCACTGTAGAATTCTTCTTTCTCACTTTTCACCATTAAATTTTTTTTCTTTCTTTGTTTATTTTTCTTTTTATCCAGTTGCTTCTTCTTCGTTTAGTTTTTTTTTTTTCTATTAATTTTTTTTTTTACCATTTTCATTTTATTTTTTTATGTTGGGTGGCCTCGGGCTCTTCTGGAAAGCGGGAAAGAAGAATAATGTGTCCAGCTGGAAGGATTTATTTAGCCACACTGTGTATATATGCTCATGTTTCACTCATTTTACCTTTTCTCACGGCATATTATTTTTTTTTTCTCTCATATATACATATGTATCATTATCCATTGTCAGTTTGAGTAAAAATTTCAAATTAGTACATTTTATTTGACTTTTTATTATATCAATATTATTGAATAAAAAAATAATTTTTCACTTTATTGTGAGATATATAATAATGTTTGAATTACAGCGATAAAAAAAAAAAAGAAAAAAAAATGGACAACTAGTTGGCAATTCTAGTGAAATTGAAAGTCGAGTTTGGTATGATGTTTAATGTATAAGGATTGAGTCGATATTGCAATGTGCACGAAAAAATAAAAAGAAAAAAGGTGAGTTAAAAGTGAGATGAGAAGAAAAAATAATAAAATAAAAATAAAAAAAAGTTATCGTATCTTTGTGACTGGGTGTTACAACAGTTGCGCCCTCCTGGCGGGACGGCACTCAACCAGGGAAGTGTTGTCGGCTTGGGCTTTTCAGGAGCTTTCAAGTGCTTTCACAGTTGCCTCGAGTGCCGTAAGAGGCTTTCAGAAACGGAGGCGGAAACGGGCTTTTTAATAGGACCGAAGGAGATGCCGATTTTTTATTTTTTTTTTCATCTTTTTCTTCGTTTTTTAACTGGCGCCAAGTTGGGGTAATACTTTGCACAATTTTAACATAATACCAACATATATATTATTGACGACTGAGAATCGATTAACTAATGAGGCAATTTATTTTGAATTCCAAAAGAAATTTATAAATTTATGGATAAAAGATTCTGTAATTATATTACCTTTTGAATTTTTCATGTTGTTGGTAGCATTTTTGAATTTTAAGTTTTTATTTGAAAAAAAAAAATATATCTGTATGCTATAAGAGTATTACTGGAGTGTATATATTGCTGCCGTAAATACAACACACAGAGTTTTTGTAACATATGTCCTATTTTTCACGGTACATGAAAATTCTAAATGTAAAGTTAAAACTTAAGCTCAACAAATGCGAGTTTAAAATGTTGCAATGGACGTGCAAGCTCGAATATCCTTCGTCTAATACTCTTCGTTTAGGCCTCAGTAACTTTGTATCAAAACTGTGTGTTATATAACAAAAAAGTAGATACTAATGTTGGGAGGATGAATAAAAAAAAAGTATAATAATAATCATTGTATATTGAGAGAAAGGAAAATAAAAATGGAAAAATTAAAATAGAGAAAGTTTGAAAGCTTTTACAACGAAAAACCATATGTCCAAGAACGCATATCAGTGTTTCCACTTTTATATTGAAAATCCTTTTTAAAAAAATAAAAAGCTGTGTGTAATCTGTCATAAAAATTTTACTTGTCTTGTCAGAAGATTAAATATTTTTACGGAGAAGGAAGAGTCGAAAAGCTCTCGTGGATATTATTGAATTTGTCACTAGAAAAAAAAATTTCTAATTTTTATAAAAACTTTCGTCACAAATTGCAAAGGGTTTTAATTTTTTTTTAAAATTATTTTCTAATTGTATACTCGAGACAAATTTAGTAATTAAAGTTTTAAATATCTCTTAAAGTATTGTATCATGCCTTGAGAAAAAACGTAAACAATAAAAATAATTTCATAAATATATTTGACTTATTTCTGTCTCAAAACATAATTTTGCTTATCGTCTCCAACTCAAATTAAAAAAAAAAACTCATTTCAAATTTATTCACTTCATTCTCCTACAATTTTAATGAAAATTTTCAATTATCAATGGGTTTATAATTAACACTATATCCCATCAAGCGTTATCAAGTTTTTTTTGTTTTAAAAATTATTGATGTAAAAATAATTATGCATAATTATATTAATTAGCAATTACTAATTAGTTGATTTTAATTATCAAAATTTTATCAAGACACTTAAAGAGTATTTAAAAACAAAAAAAACATTTCGAGTGTACCAGTGTGATAGGCTGATGCGAAGTGGTAAACTCAAGAAATCGTTGTATCACTAATTGCCTTAATTCGATAAACAACAAGCTTCTTGAATTTATCTTCTATTTTTCCTCATCTTGTCAGTATATATATTTATAAATACCTATATCCTCTAAAGTATATACAATCAGCAATAGCATTGGATTTCTTTCTCGAGTAACTTTAGTCTGAACCAAGCTTTTCCCAGTCCAGTATTATATTCTTGGCTAACAAACCAATGTTATCTTGCTTCTACCAGTTGCTTCATTTTTTTTACATTTTTTATTTCTTTCTTTTCATCATTGATCTTTTAACTGAGTATCGATAAGTGAACCATCAGTCATCAACTAACTGATGACGTAAAATCATTTAATTTATTTAATACATTTTATAATATTATTTTTTGCTTAGGTTTGAAATATCCGCAATGATTGGAAATGTTATTAAGTAGATGAAGATTAATTACCACGATATTGGCTGAGGCTGACCACGATGTAAAAAAATAAATAAAAAATATACGGTCAACATCTCTATTTTGATTGTACCATCAACTGTATCGTTAGAATGATGGGGAGGTGCATAGATTTAAAAAAAAATGAAAATAAAAAAAATTGAGAACGATGAGATATGAGTGTAAATTGGAACAGCACGTACAACATCTCGTTGCCATCGGGTACGGGATTCATCGAGACTCATTACTCTGTACGTGACTCTATCGCCTTACACCGTGTATAGAATTTTCAATCATATTTCTATCATTTTTATTTTTTATTCATTCATTAAAATGAGGAGAAAAATTTGTGTTGTGATTTTTATTGATTTTTTTTTTTTTTGTTGGTTGGTTAAATCAGGTTGTCATCTATATTAGAGCAATCATTTTTTTTTTAACAAGTATATTGTTTATAAAGATTTAAAAAAATTTTATTCATCTATTTTTTGATATATATTTAATCAGTTTTAATTTATTTTTAAATTATTTTTTTAATGTGATAAAATTGTCGGACATTTTCAAGCCACTGTTGAATTCAATTTGATATGGTTTTTCTCGTTAAATTTTAAATTCTTATTGTGATCATATAATAGTGCCCTCTGGCCACGAGCATCCCATTCATTAACGTAACACGATTTATCAATTAGCGTAAAAGGCAACGATAGATAGTGTTCTTTCACCTTCTCCACACTGCCCCTGTCCCAGTCATTACAACCCCCTTTTTATATATAAATAAATACATGTATATATATATTTTTTTTTCCATTTTACTTTTATCACCAACTTTCACTTAAACATATATGACACTCCATCTCTTTTATAATAAAATATAATATATAAAAATAAAGTTTTTTTTTTTTTTGAATTAAAAAATAAATAAAATTATTTCTAAGTGCAATATCTTGTTATTTATTATTTTTTTTTAATTGCACTTTAATAATTTATCAATAATGAAAAAAATCTATGATAATAATGAAAATTTTTTTTATTTTGAGAATAAAGAATAAAAATAATTATCAAATTAAGTTAATGGATTATTTTTTTTTATTTTTGCAACAAAAAGATTCATCAGATTATTTTTTTTATTTACAAACAGTGACCAAATATACTTGCTGTCAAGATGACGTATACAATGTTCTCTTTGCGTGAGTATAAGCACTATCCATCACTATGTGTGAATGAAAAAAAGAAAAAATAATAAATAAACTATTAAAAATTGACTAACGGGCACTCAACTGAGATTAAAATATACAGTGCAGCATATTAAGTTTAATCGAATTAATAAATCATCCTCAACTTGATAAACAATTCTCAGCTTGATATTTTTTGTTATTTATAAAACATAAAACTTGCTCTGGTTATAGTTGTTTTATTTTTTTAGTAGCTATGAATGCGTGCCTCTGTTTAGCCAATTAATTTTTACCGAATGATATTGATGGTGTTTGTATATACACAGTGAAAGAATCAGTAAATTAATGTTCAAGCTCTTCGGTAGGAGCTAAACAGCTGGATGGAGTTAGTTCACAGCAAGACTTTTGTGCTCTCTTAACCTCTAATAATATTTTTCAACATATTAAAAAAAAAAAAATAATTAATTAAAAAATGCAAATAGTTATTAAAATTTATTCTCATGTTTATTATTATTATTTTTTTTTAATGTTTCATTAAGAAAGCAAGTTAAAAAACAATTACAAGTAGAAATAATTGAAAAAAAAGTTTTTAATTTAATTAAAAGTTGATTATTATTTGTAATTTTAATTTAACGAAATCAACAGGTAAATCGAGTCTTGATTGACTGAATTTTTATGAACACTCATAAATGATAATTGGTTAAGAGATTAAAATCAGTAATATTTTTATATCAGTATCGAATGATTGGCTTGAATATACTTATTCAAAGAACTGAGACAGATGTTATTCGATAATGAGTAAAAGAAAAAAAAAAAAAATATCTCATTAACTGGAATTTGCAAATAATTTTAAAAGTTGTATCTTGATTAATATTAATTTGCAAATATAATAACAGATGTAAATATTTGATAAGAATTAATTTTATCAAGATTCCAAGTGATATTGTCAATGTCAAATGAAAGAAAAAATAAAAATTCAACACATGACATTATGATTGATAATTGAATTTTATTAATTTCATTAATTCAATTATCAGATTTATTTTATTTTATTTTTGACTATTGTATTTTATTATATTTGCTTATTAATTAATAAAACAAAATAATTTCTATTTAATTGAATAAAGTATCTTTGAATTATTGAATAAATTTCATTTTTACGCAATGACAAAATATATGTATGGCAAAGGTGGTAAAAAAAAAGGTGAGTATCTTGTAGTGTTGCTAGTTTCGTCTTGTTAAAAGTCTATCAGAAAATATTTTATCTTTTCCTGCCAAGGAGAGTAATCATAAGGTATTTGACATAACAAATAATAATTTATTTAATATATTTTAATTCAATAAATTTTACAAGTTCTTATATTTATTATTTATTTATTTTTTTAATTTTATTACAAATAATGTAAATCATTTTTCATTATAATATTTTGATATCAGCTGTTGGTTATTATTATTATTGTTTTTGTTTATCAAGTACATAATTAAAGATGTTTTCCTTTTTTTTTTCCTGAAGTATCAGTGTTTGCTCCGTTTCAAACGCTGACTTGGGGGAAGAAATGTTCGGAAATATTTCTCGGTGAAAAAAACACGCAAAAGAACGTGTGAAGAAAAAATTTTTACTGCGGAGAAATTCTTTCGAAATCAATGGCGAGAAGAAAAATTTACCACTTATTTTTCCGCATGGGTGAATTTCGGAGAAATTCGGAGTAATCGCGGAGAAATTCGGAGTAAAATTCTAGCTGATGACTTGAATTTAAAAAAAAATATGAAACCATTCAAATACCCTCACATTTTTGGATTTAATAATTACACTAATAATTGAACAAAATGTTTATCACATCAATTAGTAGTCACTTTCATACTTGATAAATAATTAAAATAACATTTTATAAAAAAAAATAATATATAAATTTTATATAATAATATATAATAATAATATATAAATTTTCAGTTTAAGCAATATAATTTCAATGTACGGTACCGTGTATAACACGTGTTATAATAATAATGTTAGTTGTTAGTTTTGCCACCAGAGTATTCATATCAAAATTAACAGTGAATAATCAAAAAACACATTGTTAATTTTGGTTTTTAATAAACAGGGTTAAAAGGAATGTTAGTTGTTATTGTGACTAATAGGGTATTCTTGTCCTTTTTATTTCTTACTGTTAATTTTGATCAGCAAGTTCATAAATTCCGTGGTTTCATTTTATTTAAGCATACTGAATTCACTGTAAGGGAAATGACGACGTATCAAATCCCAACCGATCGTGTTCTCTTGAAACTATCTCCTCTTAAAATTATTGCCTCGAAAATCTATCTCCTCCAGAACCTACTTGACTAAACTATCAAATTAGAGACTTCAATATCGCTATTCTTTGAAGTCCTCCTCCTCTATTTTATTCAAAAAAAAAATTAATATTTTTTATTGTCTCTTCTCCTTCTCTTTAAAAATTTTTGTGTCAGGGCCCCATCACTACGTATAAATTCAAGATTAAAATTTTCAAAATAAGCCGTAGAAAATTTACACGTAGTGCTGGGGTCCTGCTCTCTATATAATTGCTCTCTTAAAAAGTTTTTTTTTTTTTTTGATTTGTTAAATTACAGAAGTGAATAAAAAACACACACACACAGCTACTATGGCCAACAGGAAAAATGACAGGGAAGCTCACCACCATCACCACCATCACCACAACGACCAGCACGTCCATTGCAACTACAAATTATAGTTGATTAATGATAATAAAAAAATTACTGATTTTTAAAAAGTCAGTAATCAGCTGTATTACTTCAACTACTTTGACGTCTAATGTTTCAATGCCACTATGTTGATTAATATTGATGATGATAATGAGGATATAAACATTGAAATTTAACAAATTTTAATGAATGAAAATGTGACAAAAAATACATGATGGAGTAATGCAAATAATAAATGTTCATCCACTGGTAAAAAAATTTTTCCGATTTTTTTCGATTTTTCTCCGATATTTCTCGTTATTTCCGTGTTACATGGATTATGTCCGTATTGCTTCGATTCTCTCCGCATATTGTTGAATTGAAATTTCGAAAAATAACGAAGTAAAACGAAAAATTATTTATTTCGATTATCTCCGACTGGTTCCAATTTTTCAGAATCAAAGAAAATCGGAGAAAAATCGAAGAAAATCGGAGAAATCATCTTCACAAGGGTCTGTGACAAGTGGTATAAGAGGACATATTGATAGAATGACAATTGTTTCTGGTAGATCATCAATCAGTTCAATTGTCTCGGTAAATATATTGATACAATTGATGCAGTGACATCAGCTCTACGAAAAAGATGTAACACTGCGTAGGTATGTAAGTATTATATTTCATTGCAATAACATTTAAAAAAATGATGATAATGATAATCAGTTTTTTTTTCCATTGCAGTGATTTCGCAACACTGAAACCGAATAAATTATTTAAAAGTAAAATAAAAAAACCAACAACATGTTCTGCCTGTAAAAAACGAGGTCAAAAAAAAAACTAAATATGATGAATAAATAAAAAATAAGTCTACAAAAACAACATCAACAACAAAAACAACAACATCAACAACACCATCAACATCACTATCAACAGAGAGTGAGAGTCTATAGAATCTGATATAGACACATCAACATTATCAAAAACACAAGAATCTGCTGGTGATAAGAAATTCAAAAATACGTCGAATAACAATCCAAATGGATTTAAAAAAACTACTGCGTTTGATCACTTAAAGTAAAGAAGAAAGAAAACCTTTAAACTATTAGTTTTTCAAACAATGGCGGTGATCATCAGTAATAATATTCATCCAAATTTGCGATTGCTTCGAAAATTTGAAGATTTAAATTTTAAACAATTTAATCATGACAATAAATGGCATTTATTTTTACCATTTTTTGAAGAATTATGTAATGAACCTATCGTGAATTCGTGATACTTTTAAAATATCCACAATAGGTTCAAATACCAAAATGTTAAGACTGGTTGCCGGCTCAGCTCTAGTAGGTGGTGCAGGGTTCTCCAGTTAATAAAATGATGCAAATCAATTAAAATTACAGTGTTTATTAATGACAGCCAATTACTCAGAATCCTCGTTAACGAGAAATAACTCGTCCAGTACGTTAAATCAGGCAGCTTTACAATAACCCAATTTAATAATTAAATTACAATATTCAATTATCCCAATAATAGTTAATTATCTCGATACTTTTACTCATAGTTTCGTGGTCTGTGTAAATCCCCGTGATGTCCGCGCCCAAGATCCCGTATCCCTGTGAGTCCCCGCGATGTACGCGCCCAAGATCTCACTCCTAATCTGGTTAATTCTGGTCCCTTAGTTACTCATACTCCGTTTCCAGTAGTACTTGCAATAAGTTGTAGACAGTCCATTGCCGGTACTGTCGCTAAGTAGTCCGTTGCCGGTACTACCACCTGATCTAATTGTAGTCCGTTGCCAGTACTACCACGCTCTCTCTCTGTCTCACACACACTCAAATTGGAACAATATAGTGGGGGGTAAGTAATCCACAAGTGGATACTGGGCTTACCACTAATTGCCGTTCTGGGGGTTCTCAATGTATGCCGCCGTTTCCAGTCGACAATGAGCAAAAAACCGGAGCATTTAATCCATAAAAAAAAGCCAACGTTTACTCGTCGCGCGTGACCAGTTAAGCGAAACGAGTGTACTGGGCGGCTATGAAAAAGCCAAACGGTGCGTAGCCCCCTGGCGTCAGACACCCGAACTATTATTTCTCGTATAATAAAATATTACATATATACATTTTTTTTTTATTTTATTATTATGCTAATTTATATTTTATTCTCTTGTGACATCGTCACCATTACAAGAAATTTCAATGGACTTTCATGCTGTACCAATATATAAATTTGGATGGAAGCACTTGAGAATGAGAACTTTAATTTTACAACAGTTTTGAATTTTTTGGACCAAGTACTTTAGGTATATCAACTTTTTTGAAAAAAAGTGTCTTCGAATTTTTATTTTCCTCAAATGAAAGGAACATCATCATGCTTTGCGTTATGTAACAATTAATAACTAGTCATTTTTTTTTTTTGGAAAGTTGAAAATTAAAAAAGTTGGAAAAAAGGTTGGACAAATGGTAGAGAAAAGTTGGAGAAAGGTTAGAGAAATTTGTCTGCCATTTCTCCAACCATGGGTCGTTTTTGGAAAAAGGTCGAAAAAAGTGGAGAAAAGGCGGAGAAAGATGGACAAAAGGCGGAGAAAAATTTCCACGAGCGGAATAAAAAGAAAAATCAAGGAAATAACAGAATTAGATGTTAAAAAGATCAATGTTGATGAATTATGGTATGATATGATGAATATTAATCCAACAACAAAGTTGGGTTAAAAATTTGCATTATCAGCTACAACAAATGGTAGTGAAATATCATTATTTTTGAAAGTTAAAAAAACAATAACAGCAATATTTGTGGAAGAAATTGAAAATAAAATGAATAATGAAATAAGAACAGATCCAGAAAAATTGGCAAAAATTACTGTGATATCACGTCATAATATTGATGACATAACGCTTTGTACGCTTTGTACGCTTGAGACAATAACTGGCCGACTGGGAGTATGGACCAAAGAATGTGTGTGTCCAAGGGCACCACGTCCACCACCAAAGACTGAAGTACCATCAGGTCAAGACAAGAACCAGAATAAATCAAATGACAGACCATCATCATCACTACCAGCAAGCAGTGTAAAAGCTCCAGTATTTCAACCAACAAATTCTTCCACTGCACCATCATTTACACAACAATTTCAACAACAACTTAGACCACAAGCAACCAATAATAACCAGCAACTGCTATTTGTTGAAGATAGTCGTATATTTGTAAACGTAATAATCGGTAATATATTATATAGAGGACTATTCGATACTGGGGCTGGACGGTCTTTTATTGGTCACTCAGTGTGGGAAGACATCAAGAAAAGGAAGTTGGCAACTCTATTACCATCATTACAAAGTGTCACAGTTACTGATGGTAATCCTGCACAAATTGATGGACAGATTACTGTAGAGGCAAATATAGCCAGTAAAATCGACAACTACACATTCATGGTTATGCCAAAGTTAAAAACTGATATAATTCTAGGAATTGATATCCTGCAACAAATCAATCTAGAATTACAGTTTGGACCAACGATTCAATTAAATATTGTTAACACAGAAGAGACAAGAATCAACGAGATTTCAATGAGCATGGCCAATAACATTATTCAAGAAAAATTAAAACAATTTGAAAACGTGACAGGACGAACTCATTTGGTGACTCATAAATTACGTCTTAAACCAAATGTAGAACCAATTAAAACCAGGTACAGTCCAAGAAATCCAGCAATGCAAGAAATAATTAACAAAGAAACTGATAAAATGTTAAACGAAGGTGTTATTGTGCCATCAAAAAGTCCATGGAGTTCTCCAGTTGTACTTGTGAAGAAAAAGAACAAAGAATACAGATTTTGCATTGATTTTAGAAGGGTTAACAACGTGACAATAAAGGATGCTTATCCTCTGCCACAAATAAACTCAACACTGGATAAATTAAGAAACGCTAAATATTTTTCATCCATTGACTTAAAGAACGGGTATTGGCAAGTACCAATGGATCCTGCTAGCCAAGAAATCACAGCATTCACGGTACCAGGTCGTGGTTTATTCCACTTCAAGGTGATGTCATTTGGTTTGCATTCAACAAGTTCAACTTTTCAACGTTTGTTAGACCAAGTGGTGGGTGTTGATTATGATGACAAAGTATTTGTATACCTAGATGACATTGTGATCTTAGGTACCACGCTCGAAGAACATATTAAAATAGTCGAAATAATGCTACAAAGACTTTATGATGCTGGTTTAAAAATAAATGATAAGAAAAGCAAATTTTTACAAACAAAAATTACGTACCTAGGTCACGTAATTGATGAACAAGATATAAAAGCTGATCCAGAAAAAATCAAAGCAATAACCAGTATCCCACCACCAACTTCAGTAAAAGAAGTAAGACGTTTTATAGGCATGATAGGGTGGTACCGCAGGTTCATCCCTGATTGTTCAACACTTACTCAACCATTGACCAGGTTGATCCAAAAAGATACACCGTGGTCATGGGACGATGAAACTCAAGAAGTATTCGACATGTTGAAAAAGAAAATAACAGAGGCACCAGTCCTAGCACCACCAGACTTTGAACATGAATTCATACTACAAACAGATGCAAGTAATGAAGGACTAGGCATAGTTTTAACACAAAAAAAAGACAAACTGGTTGAACACGTTATTGCTTATGCTAGCAGATCATTGACCAAGACAGAAAAGAACTTTCACACGACCGAGAAAGAGTGTCTAGCTGTCGTATGGGGCATAAAGAAAATGAGACATTACCTGGAAGGTTACAAGTTCAAAGTGATTACTGACCATCAATCTTTGAAGTGGTTAATAAATCTTGAAAATCCAGGTGGAATAATAGCCAGATGGCTATTGTACTTACAACAGTTCGATTTTGAGGTAATTTACCGTAAAGGTACTGACAACGTCATCGCTGACACTCTATCAAGACAACCAGTATCAAACGACCAAGAACTCGAGGAATTTGAGGGTGAACAAGTCGTTCTTGCAATTGAGCCAGAGCAACAATGTACTTGGTATCAAGAAATGGTGCAAAACGTCTTGTCAAATCCTGAAAATTTCCCCGATTACTGTGTGAACGATAACATGTTATATAAACATCAACATGCCAGTCTTGGCTGGTCAGAACAACGAGGTGAAGCATGGAAATTATGTGTACCTAAACCACTCCGTCTAAAGGTTATTGAAGAGAACCACAACACACCGACGGCAGGACATCTGGGAGCTGCAAAGACGATAGCTCGTACCTCTTTAAATTACTATTGGCCTGGTATGCAACGTGACATTAAAAGCTTTGTTCACACTTGCGATAAATGCCAGCAATACAAGCCAAGTCAACAAGGCAAAGTAGGTACAATGGGCACTACGGTCGCTTCCAAACCTTGGGAAGTAGTATCAACTGATATCGTCGGACCAATTACCAGATCGTCAGAGGGATATACACATTTTCTAGTATTTCATGACAAATTTACTAAATGGATTGAAGTCATACCATTGAGACAACTAACAAGTAATGCAATCATTAAAGCATTAAAAGAAAAAATTATTTTAAGATTTGGTTGTCCAAAGAAATTAATTAGTGACAATGGATCTCAATACACAAGCAAAGAATTTGCTAAAACACTGAAAGAATATGGGATTGAACACTTACGTTTTCCCCCATATTCACCACAATGTAATCCAACAGAACATTTAAATATCGAGTTGGACGAGGAGGATCGTAAGAGGGAGGAACAACAACAAGTACCAAGTGACACAACGAACAAGACTACTACAACAACAACAAATTCAACAATAAAACCAGTAATCAAAGAAAACACAGATAAAATAGAAAAAACAGCCTCAATACAAGATACAAACAATGACAAGCATGACGAACCAAGTGATACGATGAATACATCAACAGTAGTTGATCAAGAAATCGTGACAGTTCCTGTACAGGTTAAGTTACCAACCAAGGAAAACATCAAACAACTGCCACGCATTCCTAAAGTTGTTAACGTTCAAGAAACAACCGAGGAAAACACTGGCGAGAAACAACATAGTACTAAGATAATCAAAAAGTCTAAACCTCGTGTTATTAAAGAGGAGAAAGTCAGCTTGGACATTGGAAAAGGGAAGATTCAAAAGAAGAAAAAGCCAGTAATCAATACAAAAGGTATTGAACAAGCCCAAGAAGCCATTAAAGCTGGGTTACATCCAATACCTCTTGGTGAGAAATTTGTTAAAGCAAAAGAAAAATCAGAAAGTCAGAGAATGCTAAATATGGGTGGCATGCAAATCTTGAAGGGTGTATGGGATAACATGTCAGTGCCAGAACGCAATGACATGTTGGTAAAGAATCAAGAAAGGCAAGAAGCAAGAGCTCGTGAAGCTGCTGAGCGTGCTGCTCTACTCATTGAAATACAAAACGCAAAAGCCAAAGCAATTAAACTGACTAACCGGGAACAAAAAGAAAAAGAAATTGAAAATAAAAGAATGAGAGATGGGTTCCACTTGGCTCAGGTTAAAAATGCGATGTTGATAAACAAAATTGATGAACTAATGAAAGAGCGTAATGCTCAAAAACAAGCAACAGCACTTGTTGACGAGGTATCAGAATATGTGCAAACACCTATCCACATCTTGGAGAGCCGAGCACGACAAATGATTCAACCGTCTCCAATAGTGATCAATCAAATCACGACATCACCAGTGGACGAAATCATGATAACATCGGAACAAATAACTGAAACCAGTACATTACCATTATCAATGGATGAAACTATGACACCATTGGTACATTTGAATGAAAACAAGTCACCAGAAAGGCAACACATGGCCTTTGCTACTTCAAAGAATCCAAATATAATTTGTCGTGCCCGGATGGGTGGCAACAAAACTGAGATACCAAAAGAAATTTATGTGTTGGAAACAGACGTTGATAACTGGCCAAGTTCCAAACAGAAGCAACGACGATTTCTTATCATCGCAGATAACCAAGTACACGTCCGTGTATTCAAGATTAAATCATGGAATACATTCAGTGACCAGGACCAGTTGGAGCAATTCATCTTCCCAGGATTCTAAAGAAGACATTTTTTTTATTTTTGATATTGTTCGTTTTGTTTTTTTTTAACTCACAGGTTGAGTTCATTGTGTTTATCTATGATACTTTATTCTTTTTTATTATTATGTTTAATATTTAACCTTTTGATATGTGTAATGTAAGTTTAAAATATTACGTTTGTACGAAATAACAATGTAACAATAACTTTTTTTTTTTTGAACAAAGGGGGGGATGTGACGGCGTTCAATAACATTAAAGTCTAAATCTGAGAACTTTAAATATATGTTAGTTCCGTAGCGGCCAACAGGTGGCGTACGTTTTTCTCAAGCGCTTTGTACGCTTGAGACAATAACTGGCCGACAAGTTTACAGACAAAGCACGATCTAGCTCGCCTAGCTTTGGCTACGACAAGACCGTTTTTTGATTTTTAAGTTGCGTGGACACACCAACTAACCCAAGACCTAGTTGCGTGGATACACCAACTTCCCAAGACCTAGCTGCGTGGACACACCAGCTGATCCAAGTCCTGATCCTAGAGTTGCGTGGATACACCACCTCATCCTGCTAACTGCGTGGACACACCAGTTACACCAAGACCCCAGAGTTGCGTGGACACATCAACTCATCCAGCAAAGTCTCGTGGATACACAGACTAACCATCGGGTACAGACAAGTCGAGGCACTCGGGTAATTGTCCAACGAGGATACGATCTCCGGCGTATGAATGTGTGTGTGAATCAAAGACATCGGGGTATTATTTGTGTATGTATGTTACTACGTGTAATTAATATTGGGTTATTGAACGCGTCACGTATATTTTCACTTCTCTTTACAATAAATTTTATATTCATTTTGCTATTAATTACTTTGTTTTGTCTAATTGATTGGAAGACCTTGAACCACCTACCGATACTGAGCCCGGCAATATCACTAATTATTTGTATGAACCTATCCATGATCCACGACTCGCGAGAATATATTGTTGAATAATTTATAGGTTCGTTACATCTCAAAAGCCAATTTGATTCAGAACTTTACATTTCATCGCGAAATAACAAAAAGTCACATGAAAAGTAAAATCATAAGTGTCCTATGGAACACTAAAAATTATCTAGGAATTGATGATTATGATGATGATAATAACAATAATAATAATAATAATAATAATAATAATGACATTAAAGATGGACATTGATATTTATTGGTCAATCAAGAAAAATGCCCAAAATGAGAAGATATCGTAAGCCGCCATTAATGAAACTTGAGAAAAAGATATTATCAATGGAAAATCCATATAGTTTTTTTTTTACTCTCGATTAGTTATATGGTTTTTTTCGAAAAACTAAAAAGAAATTGAAAATTTCATGAGAGTAAATTTCGTTTTCTTTTTTTTTTTTACATCTAAAAAAATAATAAAAAAAATAAATTTAAGAAAAAAAGTTTTTTTTTTTCAAAAATCAAAATTTCAAAAATCGAAAAATAATACTTCCCATTGAGTGCCCACTCTATTGAAGGGCTTAAAATACTTGTTTTGCGTCCTCGAATCTTTGATCGAAAATTCAGCAAAAAAAAAAGGAGCTTTTTGAGATATCTTGAAATTCGATGGTGGCGCCCTCAAAAATTGAAGAAAAAAAAAAAAAAAAAATACGGGTTTTTTTTAAGGCCAAAATCTACAACATATCAAAAAATGATCGAAATCGCAGAGGGTCGGGCCGCAAACCCCGTGGTTTGGCTAAGAACGCCACATATATAAATGTGAAAATAAAAAGCTCTGAAGCCTATGTTCTCAGCGACTACCTAACCGATCATTATAATTTTTTTTTTAAATTAAAGAGCTCATCACGGAGATCGTTTTAGGCGTTCATTCGATTCTTTAACTTAATAAACAACCGATAATAATAATAATAATAATAATAAAGACCAACTCTTAAGAGTCCTATCTCATTTACTTAGTAATGAAGAATCGAATGATATTGAAGAGTAAATGAAAATTTTTAACCCTATTTTTAATTTTAATAACAGACAGCAAAGAGTGACTTCGCTTTAAGCGAAAAAAAAGAAAATAATAATAAATTAACCAAATAAAAAAAATATACATATATATATATATGTCAAATGAATCTTTACAAGGTGGTCAGAATGCAAAATCATGAATTGATAAAAAATATAACGATCATAAATATTACCAAACGCTATCACTCAATTAGCACAGTCACCCAAAGTTATCTTTTACTTGCACGCAACCTCGAACTGATGTTGCTGTGTATTCAAAAAAAATATATAAAAAAATCAAGTAAATGAATGAATGAACCAGGCTACACGAAAAAAAAAAAAATCACTTATCTTGGTCAATGAAGCCTCTTAAGCAACACAAGTCTTTCTCTGTATCCAATGTGTCTGTGTAATTTTTATTTTTATTTTTTCACCTTGCCCTTGTGTCAAGAAACGATTGGTATACTTGATCCACGACTTGTACTTTTTCAACAATCTCAATGATGTTGTTAAAATAATATTTTTTTTTTTCTATAATCTTTTTATTTATTATTTATTTTTTTTTTTGTTTTTCTCGGTTGGAATTTATTATTGATTCTGTACTGGTATTAAAGAGAAACTTGAATCAAGTTTGAATATATATATAGGTGTCCTTATCCATTTTAGTTGAGAGTATTCTGTAACTCTCTGAGTCTCCGTACAATTTGGTACATTTTGTAGTCCAATGGTGCACTTAATTTCTGATGTTTGGCATGATGAAACATCGACTATTCTATAGAATAAATGAATAAGTGTGAGTGAGTAAGATGTATAAGATGAATAAATGCATTGTAAGAGATCGCATGACCATGGTCGATCCTCGATTGTGAATAAGCGTGGGTTTGCAAAAGCCGCTAATGCGAATATGCTGTAGTCCAGATAGAAAGAGATATTTGATAGTGAATCTGTGTTCGACACGGATGTCGAATTAGCTTGAATTTAGGTTGCCTCGGGTAACTGACAAATAGTTATTGCTTGATTAGGTACGTAGGACGTACTCGATTAACCACTGTCCATATTCAAACATACATATACATATATATACATCAGTGTTTAAATTGCAAGTTTGCTTTCCTTATATCTTACTCAATTTACTTAGCTTGTTCAAGATGTCCAATATCAACAATTAAATTTATCAATTATTGTGACTAAATATAATTATATCCCAGTATGTTTGTTGATTTTAGTAACATGATTTTTCAATCAATATAGTATATATATTGTTCACGATAATTAATTCACAATAAAAAACAATTTTAGTTTTCAAGGCTCTAGTGGACTGTGTGAAATTGTTATTGCCTTTTTTTTCATTGCTGAGTTATTGATAATTTAAAAAACAAGACAAAATTAAGTTACGGGTTTCTCACTCAATGTACTCAGTTTTACGCACACAATTGTGGCTATGTAACCATCGCATGTTCACCGTAAGTTTTCCCGTAACTTGTATAAATGTCCCCGTACACGGAGAAANGTTGAATTTTTATGACAAAATATTTTTTCTTTATTTTTTATGCTTTTTAACATCATCATCATCATCATCAAAGTCATGAATATCATCAATTAAATCAATAATTATACCAGCCCTATGGAATCTTATGGCTGAATCACTTTCAATTATTTTTTTTTGTCTTGTTTTTTTGATCCTTGATTGTTTTCACATATTTTTGTGGTACTACGAGATTTGCAACAATTAATAAGTTATTTGGTTTAAAAAAATTAATGAGTCGTATAATTTCGTCAGAAACAGTTTTGTATTATTTACCAATTTGTCTTAAACCGAATGTTGATATTCTGATTTGGTTAATACCACAATTGTAGATCTTGGTTATTTGAAAATTTTGTAAAAGGTATTTTCAAATAATTTGCTATTCCTTTCCATCCATGATATGTTATGTTTGTTTTTAAATTTCTATACTATTGGAGGCCTCTTTTTCGAGATCAAAAGATCTACAATCTTTGCTGATGACATCACAGCCTACTATATGCCGATGTCACCACATATTTAAAGTATAAATTTCTAATGTAATTGCCCTATTGGGCCTCATGAAACCCAATTCTTTTTTTTTGTGCCGACAACGTCACACGTGAAAAATCTATTAGTAAAAAAATGTCCTTAACAGGATCGAAAAATTCATCACAAGATGAGTTAAGCGACACAAATAAACGTTAACAACGTTAAAATTTGAGGAACTCAAACAGAGAAAGCTATAACACAGTAAGCCATAATCTTTGCAACATAAGTGTAGCAACAAAAAAATCTGACATGTCCCAAACTATGTACAATCAGGGAGCATCATACTCTGTACTGAAAGACGTCTCACTGAGTGTACATAGTCTGGGACATATCAGACGGTTTAGAAGTCACAACTAATTTAGAATTAAAATAAATGAAGTTTACCATCTTAATGTTTTTCAGTTGTCCTCAATCAATGACGCAGAAGGCTGAAAACCTGCTGTAAAAACTTGGGTCCTAACTATATTTCAGAATACGATGAAGGTTCACAGCTCTGAGTCAGTGCTAATATTGTTATCAAATCACGTTGCGTTGATAACGTTTTCCAGTTGGTGCTCAAATCACGTCAAGCTACATTTCGACCCTGGTAAATATATTTCTTCGACTTTTCTCCGCCTTTTTTCTAATCTGAAATTTGCTTCGCCATATCGCACGTAAATATCACTACCAACTGTGTTATTTCCATATGAATACATTTAATCAGTAACAGTATGACTATTGATGATGAATTATCTCGTTGTGTCCGAGTATTTGGAAGTATCTTTTTTTTTTTTTTTGCTTCTTGCTTTTTTCGATTGGTTAATTGTCTATAATGATTACTTCCTTTCTTCTTTGTGCACTTCGTCATTTTGAATATCGTGATCATTTTGAATACGTTGTGTCTGGTCACCGTCAAAAAAAAGTATATAATGCAAATGCAGGAGTTTTTGTCCGGTGCAGGGGTTTTCCGACCGCCTGTGATGTGACAAACATAAACCCCTGCACTGAATAGAAACCCCTGCATTTATCTTATATATAAATTAATAAAAATTGATTTGAAGAGTGAATCAACCGATATCATTTAAATTTGATTTTTTTTTTTCTTTTTTTGTTTTTATTCTAGTACTCCATCCTAGTTCAATATAATACATAATAAAGCTTCTTTCAATAAATGGATGATATACCTGTCTATTAAAAAGTAAAAGAATTATATAAAATTTAAAATAAAATAACACATATCTTCATGAACGAACTGAACAATATCTCTTGGACCTCTGAAAAAAATGAAATCATGCTTCTGATAAGTCAATTCGTCATTTTTTGTTTAACAAAACCTTCCATCTATTTTGAATTTTAAAACTCTCAAATTCGTGTGAAGAAGGTTAGTTCAGAGATTCTTTTATATGACAAAATTATATTTCATTACTCAATGTATCTGTCAAATCATTTTATTTTGTTTATAAATTATTCACGAGCAATTATAAACTTAAATTTGATGTGCATAATAAAATCATCAGGTTAAATACTTGACAATAAATTTCGTTGATTCAAAAGTACACATTTACTACTATTGATTGAATCATCACTCAGAAATCAGCTGAAATTTAGTTCAAAATGTAGTTTAGTCATTTTAATTGTATATCAATTTAGCAATTAGATAATGAACTTTAATGTCAGTAAATAAATAATTATATCGTTCAATGTTAGATATATATAAGTTTAGATTGTTTACAAAACTACAATACATTTTTTTTTATACCTAATAGCTCAAAATGGATTTTAAAAATACAATTTAATTTTTAAATCATACAATTATGTCGTTTCTCTTTTATCAAATCAAATTCTACTTACAGTTTTCCTCAAATTCTCTTATATTTATACACGTATACAGTATAAATAACAAAAAAGGTCTAAAAGTTTTTTATATTTCAATTTAATATACAAATTTTCTATTAAAGTTTAACCAACATTTTATTTGCTTGCTCCAAAATTAAATCATTTCACATTTGTATTTTAATTTCATCTTTATTTTACATTAATAATCATCAGGTTTATATACAATCATCACCAAATAAATTTTAATTTCGATACACATTCAAAAGAAAGAAGAAAAGTTAAACACATTATAAAAATATCAATATAACATGCTTCGTGGTAGGACCATTAACATTAAATGTCATTTGGTGCCATTAATCGTGCATATTCACGAGTAAAAGCCGCGTGATTTGGGTTTTAGAAGCGTGGACATTGCACTGGACAGACTGCAGTGTGTGTGGATATGTTAAAATTGGTATGAGTTGAGTGAAGAGCTCGGTATATATATATACATATATTGTCAAAGAGCATGGTGAGGGGTTAGTTGCATTATACCATATACATATATGTCTAACGAAAGAGTGAGATAACTGATAGAGCGTTGAATCGGTTCGCGGAGTACCGAGCAATTAGTTTGTTGATGATTGGCGCGTGTAAACCAAAATGATGACGTCACGATAGTATTGAAGTGCTATTCGTAAAACCATTGGCTATATAGAATGCAACTACTCGTTATGTATATATATATTTGTATGCACCTCTTCAATACTCTCTCATTTATTTTTCTCTTTTTTTCTTGTTCTCTTCTATATACTCATCAAAATAATTTATATATATATAGATTCACAATATCCATTGGTATTCCATGGTGGTAGATGGCTACAAGAGACTAATGGAATTGATTAAAATGTGTTCGATCAACCGAACCACCTTCATTCTATATACCTCCCACACTCGATGTTTCTATACTACATGAACATTGTATATGCTATACAAGAGTTTATTCGTAAATGTATATGTTGACGTGAAAAATATACAATCTTTGTCAATTAATTAATTTATTTTTATATTTTTAAATATTTACAATTTATATGTATATAAATAATAATAATATATACAAGAGAATTTGACATTTTCTTTTATTTTATTCAATTATAAATTTTATTTTTTTACACTGTTGTAGAATGTACATATTTTTTTTTTTTTTTCTTTCTTATTTTATTGCTGAAATTCCACGGTGTGTTTAACAATCATGAAATATTGTTATACCATTCTTTGTGACATTGGTAAACACCTTGTCAAATGATTCAGTGATGTTTAGCTGAGATTTTTATTTATTTATTTATTTTTTTTTTGTTCTTGTATGTTTAATTTTTTATTTTTTATTCCTTCTTTGATTTTTTTTTTTTTTTNTTTTTTTTTTTTTTTTATTACTTGCATATATGCATATACTTTAAAACCCAACAAAAGATCCGACAGTATTGTATATACTTAAGCTCAAATAAAAGCCTAAGCTAATGTGCTCGCGGTTTTGCTTTACGAGATAGCAATGAGTACATTGTGAGTACAAAACTCCTCCTTTATTTTAATTTTATCTATACTCTTCTTGGATCCTTTACCTTCATATTTTTTTGTATATACATATTCTCTCGGTTGCTTTTTACTTGACACATATATATACACGTACTTTTCATCGTTAAGTAGCCATCCACTTAACGTTTTAAATTGAATGTACCATGATTTTATATTTTTCAAACCGGCTCGTGTCCGATTACCTTTCATACATACTATAATTGTTTTATTTCATTTTAAAAATAACAAAAATACTACCTCCATCGTTAATGAAGGCTAAATTTTTTGTTTATCAAAATTATCAATCGTACTGTCTGTCGCATTGACATGTATGCATGTATTATTTTTCATAAAGATATTTTATTATCTATTCTCTATACACATACAGTCAAAGCTAATAAAATTGTAATATTATTTTATAATATAAAAATAACTTTCATGAAATATATTATGAGAAAAAATTGTCAATGCGAAGAAAACATGTTTGATGAATCTTAAACATGGTAAACTTATTTAAAAAGAATAAAAAATATAATAAAATAAAAACGGTGGTGCTGCTGACGCGATGAAGAATAATGAGATAAAGAAAAATAAAAAAAAAATAAATGGAATAGTTGTCGTTGTGGCGGACCATGAGTGTCGCTAATGAACCGGTCTTACTCATCTCACTCTTATTCACATTGTACAAAAGTATTTGTAAATTTTTCTCATTTCAACTTACCATCATCATCATCATCGCCATCATCATCATCACCACCATCATCCTTTAACTATGTCCAATGGAAGTTAGCATAATCTTCGTTATACTCTTTTCTCTTGTTAATTGTGCACGCACAAACATGTTAACAACAATGTGGTTCATCGTATTTAATTATAAACTGATATTGTAAATAGCCAATGAATTTAATTCACAAATTCATTTGCTAAATTTTATTGAGTATATATTACTATTTGTTCAAACATGAATTTTCATGTTAATCGTTAAGTTAACGAAGAGAATAAGAGTATCCAGTATATATTTACATGCCCAATTCATGTTAGGCAATATACTTTTTACAATAAAAATAATAAATTTATGTCCATTGACTTGATATTGTCAATGATTAAATTGATCTTGTAATGCTTCTTTTTAAAATTTAATTAGATACTTTGTGACCCTTAATTATCACAATAAATTGTCAATAAAATTACACTGTTTTATTTAAATAAAATGTGTATATTAATCAATAAATAAAAATAAATTTAGTTTATTAAAAATTACATTGAAAATATGTATCAATATTATCAATTTATTTATTTGCTATTTATTTTTTATCATATCGTCACTATGTTTTTTTTCTTTCGTTATCAAATTTACACAGTTGCTAATTAATTTTGTAATTAATATATACCATCTCGTATTCCAACATTAAAAGAGTATTTTTTATTTTCTTTTATTTCTACGTTCTACTTTGCAGTATCAACGTGACTTTTGATAGAGATAATTGGATTGATATGACCAAAAATCTTACAAGATAACTAATTAGAATCTACGATCAGGTTAGACACCATTTATTTTACAATAATCAGCTCTAAAATTCACACATGATTCATTTTAAATAGTGTAAACACCGTTATTTTAATTTTTTAATACCAGTTTTCTATATGAATATCAATTATTATGATTTTTATCATTATTATTTTGCAACTATTCACAGTGGGTGTTTTATATTTATGAAATAAATTAAATAAATTAAAGTTAATATAAACTGTGAAAATTAAATTCAGTATTAAAAACAGGCATATCTTAGTTAAAATTTTTTAATTAAAACAGCTTTATGTATGTGTATGTGTTTGTGTGTGTTTAATTCTTGTGAGTTTATATATATAAAAGCTTAATTATCTTGATGCTGTGTCACGTACGATATCCAATCGGTTCAACAAATTAACGTGGTTACAGTTTAAAACTCGAATGTTTTAACTTCTCATACCATATTTTAACAAAGTTTCAACTAAATTTAGCATTGTCGATATTCAACTTAATTTTGAAAATATTTAAATTCAAATACATTGACTATATTCATTATACATGTTGAAATTTTCGACATATTTGTGGTTTGATTTTAGGGATAATAATATCATGATCTTAAAATTTTTTAATCATTATATACCAAAATTAACTTGAATCTATTTTAATTAATATAATTTATATTATTATTATTATTATTACTAATTTGAATTTATTTTTATTATTTGATAATCATTTTTTAGGTTATCACAGTTTTTTATTTTTTATTATAACGAGTTTTGTTTTACGCTTGATTGCCTCTATATGAATATATGTATTTTTTTTGTTATTATATTTCTAGATCATTATAAAGTCCAGTTTCCGCGGGTCGTTACCTCTTAATACTCAATTTCTCGATCAATTAATAACGTCAATTATTACCGAATTATGAGCTCAACGATATCTCCTGCAATTTCCTGTTTATATGAATATGTATTCCAAACGATTATTATCCTGATTAATTTTGAAATAATACAACTGTTATTTCCACTATATATATTTTATCGCAATATGTATTTTATATAAAAATATTAATTTTTATAAATGAAATATATGCGAGAAAATAATGGAATAGAGATATTATATTAAAGTGAAATAATTTATATTTAATGCAATTTAAAAAAAGGCTATCTGTAAATGTAGCAGGTAATTATCAATTAATAATTGTTAATTAATTGTTGTTTATTTTTATGACTGACCATAAAAAATAATTGCACAATTAAGTTCACATTATAACCAACCCTCCATGTAAAAAAAAAATCAATTGAAGAAGTATCTTTGTAAAGGTATGACCCATTTGAATTTTTTTATTCCAAATAACTTTACCCTTTTCTTAACAAAAAAAAAATCAATCGATATGGATAAACCATATATTCAATACTTTTTTATTTGAATAGTACAAGGATACATAATGCGCATGCAGTAGAATACGTATGTAATATAAAAAATTATATATATTTGATATTTTTTCCTTTGAAAATATTTGACGAGTATTCTAATAATATAATGAATATATTGATGAAATATTTGAATCTTCTTTCAAGTACTTTTAGTGTCCTCTTTGGGTTATTCTTCGCGATTTGATCATCGTGGCCATGACGAGACGCTCTCTTTATATATATTTATATATGTGTTTATAAATAAGACTGTGTGTAGTATAGCCTGAGCTCAAAATGCATCCTTGGATCGTCTTGTTTGATTCTTCATGTGATCCACAAGTTTCTCGGGCTTTGACCCGCCAGTGATTTCCGGCGACGATATCATTCGATTGAAGCTACGTGGGAAAGTTTTTGCAGTATTACAAAGAATTTATTTTATCTAAATATGATATTTTATTATTTTAATATTTTATTCAATAAAAAAAAATATTTATTCCATGAATTAATCAAAAAAAAAAATCAAAATTGAAAGCTCAAGTTATTTTTCTTATTTTTTTTTTAATATCAATTTATTTTTAAATATATTTTGAATAGCTAAATCGACAGATTTTTTTTATTTATATTTCATTTTAATACAAACATTAAGTACCATTAATATTATTTTTATAAAATATTTACTACGAATAGTTAAGTACACATCAACACGATTTACATTTCGTGATGTAAAATAATATTTTAATAATTATTTTCTTTTCAACTAAATATAATAATTGTAAATTACAATTGTTTATCATAATGTCTTTATTTTTTATCTTAATTAGTACATTATAAAGTATTAAAAAGTAGGTAATGGTTTATCGATAAAAAATAAATAAATATATATACAATTTAATTGATAAAATAAAAAATATAAAAAATAATTTTGAATAGTCATTAAAATGAAATTTGAAAATAAAAATTTTATTATTTTTATACAAGTAAAATCATTTATAAATTTTTATTTTTTTGTGATATAATGTTATATTGATTTGAACAATACTTCTAGTAAATTTTCATGCACTTATCGTAATGATGATAATTTTTTTGTTATCTTTGTCATTAAATGCTCATTTATATTTTATTTTGCAGTATTAATAAAAAAATCATTTGATTCAATCCAGTTATTCAAGTGTATTTTGCTTTATGAATTACATTTTCTATCATTGATGTTAACACTCACCATCACAGTTAGTTTCTTCATGTTTCTTTTTTTTTTCAACTTCTCTTTGCCCATTTGAATTTTTTGCATAGCAAAATCAAAGAAAAAAAAAGTCCAATCTATCCATAGAAATCTCTGGAATTTTTGATCATCAGAACTTTACGTTTAATATAGTTTTAAATATATACATATATTTTTTTTTTTAAAGCGATCCAAACTGTATATGTCTGATGATTCTTGCTCGCTGAATTGCGTCGCTGAATATGCAAAGGATTGGTCTCTGTCCATTGACGGCAAAACTCATTTTCATAAATTATATTAATTCGTTATGGCCAAAGTGGGGACCCTGGTTGTATACTTGTCTCAGTAACACCATCACCACCATTTCATAGCTGATTGGGTGACACAGAGTTGCACAAAACCCATCCACATATTAAACTTTCTTTACCTTCTTTATTCCTCCATTTTGTCTTCCTCTTCATCATCAACCCACCAAAATATTAACCACAAATTCATTTATGGAAATATTTACCATCAAATTACTTTAAGGTGTTACCCGCGCATATCTAGAGACCTCTTTCGGATGGCGTTTAGAAACATAATATTTCTATGAATGCGAAAGAAATAAAAAAGAAGGAGAAAATCTTGTTTCTCACTTCCACTCAAGTATTTAGACAAAGACAAAAATTTATTTTTATTTATTGTAAAATAAAAAGGTCTCAAAGCACTATTGATTTTTATATCAAAAGTTTCCTTTTTTTTTCTTTAATAAATCTCTAGTTTTTGGTAAATCTGTAATTATTTTTCTCAAAATGGCTAACCAGGTAATGGAAAACTAAACTTGGCTCTCCGTAAGACCCTATGTTTAACCTCTAAAAAAGTAGTCGACTTTAACAATTAATTAAAAAATAACTAGTTACAACAAAATTAACAAAAAATTCAAGATTGCGTATTGTTATTTCAAGAATTTACTACAAAAATTTCAGCAATAGTTCACTTTTTTCTACCAGCACTGGTAACGCCTTAAGAATCAAATAATTAAATAAAAAAATAAATTTAACAACATCATTTTAACTGTATTTCCAAAGTTTATAAAAAATATATAACAAATTTCAAATTTAAATGTAATTTACATTGTTGAAGTAAATTTTTTAAAATATATGGAAAAATAATAAATGTTATCGCATTAGTACAGAGAAAAAACAAAAAAAAAATAGAAAAACAAGAGATTTGTATCAATTGTTTTGTCACAAAAAAAAAAAGGTTGATGTTTTATTTTTATCAAAATTTTTCAAGGCTCATTTTGTATTTTTTATAAAAAGAGACTAAAACATTTAACTAAAACAAAATGAAAACGAAAATGTTATACCTATACGACTTCCGAATATGTTATCATGCTTAAGTAGCTTTTGTTTGTAAAGCAGTATATATTTTTTTGTTTTATTCTTGTTGTTATTGTTGTTATTATTATTGCTATTTTTGTTATTTTTCCTTTCAAGATCGCACGAACCGCGTGCGCGAATGGTCAAAAAAAAAAAAATCCATATACATACATATAAAAGTGAAATAAAAAAATAAATAAAATGAAAAATGAATAAAAGAAAAGTAAGAAAATAAATACAGTGTTGGAAAGAAGTACCTGGGTACCTTTGTTCAGTGACTATGTCGGCGGTGGTTTTGGCTCCGATCGGATCGTGCGGAACGCAACTTTCCCCCACGTCTCTTCATCTCTTGCTCAAACTCTCTGTATCAACCTCTTCACCATTTGACTCTGAGACGACATTGGTTGTTTTTTTTTTTTTAGAATCCATGACCAAAGGAGTTTGCACACATTGCCATGTTTCACATAACACATCTGACCAAGCTCCAGTCAGAAATTAAAGTCGATTTTTGACAATAGATTGGTCTCATTGTAAGTCAAAAATTGACATTAAATTGACCTAATATTTTCACTTTGGATATCTGTGCTACAAACAAAGATTTTAGTTGGAAAAAAAATAAATAAAGTAATAATCAAGTAGTGGTGATAAAATAGTGAAGAAGCTTTAATTTAAATTTGATGGGCAATCCCGTTATTATCCCCCTTTCGAGAAAAAAAAAAACATTGATATAAAAATTGCTTATAATTCCAAGAATTAATGTAAGAAAAAACCAGCTTCATCGATTCAAATATCATTAAATATGTAGCAATTTAATATGAATAATTTTACTTTATTATTAAGATAAAATTAAGTTGAGTTTATTAAATAAATAAGTCAGTATTAATGCACAACTTTCTAAATATAGGCATCATGTTTAAATATCAGTTGTGGCCACCGTGAGCTGAATTTATTATTTAATAATAAAAAGGAAGTTGTAGAGTAATCATAAAAAAAAAAAAAGAAAAAAAAAGATGACGGGGATGTAGAAGGGTTGAGAAATAAGTAGGGGTTATATTTAAAAATTTACTTGGAAGACCACTGGTTTGTCGATTAGTCGGGTCACGGTAAATCCCGAAATGGTGCGATAAATTATAATTTGCCAACTCTACCATCTTGAGAGCCTAACTTATCTTTGTAGATTCTTTTTTAAACTCATTTTTTCTTGTTTATGTCTCACTGAAATCCGATCGATTTACACGCTATTCAGATGATTTTATACATGAAGAAACTGTTGCTTATTTTAGTCCCATAATGGGTAAAACTTTAAAACGGCAGGGAATAAATTTGTAACGAATCTGTCTGTTAAAAAAAAAAAAAAAGAAATTGTATGAAATTTAAAATAAAATGTCTCATATCTTCATGAACAAATTGAGCAATATCTCTTGGACTTAAATCCCTGAAAAAAAATAAAATACATAAAATTATGTCTCTAATAAGTTAATTTGTCATTTTTTTTTTAACAAAACATTTTGTATTTATTTTAAACTTTAAAATTCTCAAAGCTATAATATTATTTTTTATAATACAACAACTATATTGGAAAGAATTGATGCGATAGTGGGGTGTTTTAAAAAATAGGATAAACAATAAGACACTTGTTCGGTGCCTCAACACGACAGCTTATGACTTAATTAGATGGAGTCTTTTAAATTATTGTGTTTAATGAAAATTAGACATATAAAAAAAGAGTGAAATCAATTTTATATTGTGGTCTGATCAACTACATATGATGATTGTGCATATATATGAAAGTATGATAAGTTTAATTGTCAATTGGAAGGATCATCAGGATAAAAGAACCATCATCATTATCAAAATATCAATCAGCATGCATAAGAATTTCCACATCACCACTTTGATATTTATAACAACAATTAAAAAAAAAATTATTTTCAGTATGAGTTTTCAATAATGAATAAGCCACGAATATTTTTGTCTAATAATAATATTTAATTTAGTGTTTTTATTCAAATAAAAACACAAATGAAAAAGCTAATAATTTAGTATTTTTTTTTTCAATTTTAAAACTATAGTTTTTAAATTAAGCCAAAAAAAAAAAAAAAA